>JAAMPD010001396.1:0-24941 GCA_025266255.1 Trissolcus basalis | reverse complement strand
TTTAAGTACACAATAACAATAATTTAATTAATCGTCTAATATTGTTTCTCTCATATGATCGAAGTCTTTAGATCGTGATGCTAAATTATACTCGTTACAGTTTCCCGTTATTTATTCTATCCATCTGTTTCTCTTTTCTTCGTCTTTGCATTGATAAGTCTATCATGCTTCTCTTTCTATGTATATAGATATATAGATGCACATCGGAACACAAGTAATAGAAAAGTTGATTTCAAAAGGAGCATAACATTCGAAACCAAGTCAATTATTTTTAAGTTCGGTAATTAATCGTGTTTTCGAATAAGAAAAAAGTCATTACAATTACAATGGTTTTTAAAATCACATTTTGTTTAAATCAGTTGAAAGTACTTTATAGTTTTATCTCTCTCGCATCCAAAATGGCGGACAAAATGGTTGATCACACAAAGTTTTATTTTGTTCGTCCTGAAACATTGTTTTCAGTTTTATTAAAAAAATTTCAAATTAAATCAATATCTAACTTTGCTTTCATGAATATGTCAAATTTACAAACAATTTTTTGTAAGACAAACAAATAATGATTGTATAAATATTATCTATAAAAAGTGGTACGAGTAATAATTAATGAGAACGATCCACAAAAATCCACGATAATAAAACACTCAAGTTTTTTTTTGTCATAAATGTGAAAATTTTTATATCAATTAAACCAAATTAGTATTTTTAACATTTAGTGTATGATAATGTGATAACGTTGAAACATTTAGTGGAGAGAAATTTGATATGATTTTAAAGTTAATGTGTTGATCGATTTTCAGCAACCGAATTTGAAGCAACAGGATGGCAACTTGAACACAAGCGTGGAAGAATTGAATGACAGCATTGTGTGCCTGGAGAACTCATCACCGATCAAAATGATGGAGGAGAATGGTTCAATGGGCAGCCCGGAGATCGAGGAGATCGAAGAGATAACAGACTCGGGACAAAGATCAGAGTCACCAAGTTGTGATAAAGAGCCAACGACTCCGAAAAAGAAACAGCGCAAGATGATTGATCTAAGCAACGTGACGCCTCGGCGTAGCTCGCGCAATATCAAGCGCACGAGCTACATCGAGAAGGAAGATGAAGAAGAGGACGGCCACCGGCGTTCGGACAAGGATGATCACGATGAGGACGATGAGTCTGACATCGAGGAAATTAAACCCGAGGACCCGTTGGCGGTTGATCGTGAAAACTCGAGAAACAAAAGCCCTAAGAACAATAAAACGACAATCGTTGTCAATGATACCAAACGGCTTGTTGAAATTGCCGCCGGTAGTAAGGTATGTTCATCGTTTACTAATATGTTATAATGTTGTTCAATGATATGAATGATTGAGTTGAACGAAAATGGTTCATTTTCAGATATCTAACATGAAAGGCGGTAAAAAGGAGCCGACGCTCGTTATCATTGATACAAATTCGATACTGTCAGGTCGCGGGGGCGTTCCGGTATCAAGCAGTACAAAATCGTCGCATTCGTCTCTGGGTTCAAGCACGTTCTCGGTGGTCCCTGTGGGCACCACCACAATGTACCCGAATATGCGCACGACCATCACTCCGGTGCCAATGAAGAGCACCTCAACGTTGAGTCCAAAAAGTACTTCGATCACACCAGTGCCGCCTGTGCAGCAGCAACAGCAGCAGCAGTCTGCGCTACCTATCCTGCCAACACTTACGAACGATATGTTTGTTGTCGAGGCGCCGTCGTTTATTCTACCCAATGTGTATAAGAAGCCGCCAGTTAAACCACTGAGGGAGTTAGTTACCAAGTTAGAAAAGTGTATCAAAGAACAAGAAAAAGAAGGAAGGAAGAAAGATGAGGAAGAAGAGATAACGACGAGAATAAAGACATGAAAGATGTAAGAACATACTATAATTCAATGAGTTCGTTTTTGTTTTATCTTTATTAGTCAGGTCTAAATAATTGATGCTTTTTGTGATTGGAAAAGGAAAGTGAGACAAAACCTCCTCTGGAGACGGAAAAACGTGAAGAGCGAAAAGGCGGTGGCACATATTTTGACTCGCCGGACGAATTTTTCATTGGAGAGAATCTTGTGGAGGAGTTTGTTCAGACAGACTTGTTGTGTACCCAAAAGCGCAAGCAGGGCAAGGGCCAGCCGTCGGCGGAGACTCAGCACGGGATCAATTCGTTGATCAAACATTTTGAATTCAGCAACGAAAACAACAAGCCGTTCCATTTTGAGCTAAAGAAGTGCGAGTTTTATAACTTCAAGATAGAGTCGTCCCTGACGATGCAGCATCACTTAGATACTCCACACATGCATAATTATGTATAGAAATGCAACTTTTGTCCACTTGAGTCGCGCAGCCAGCACGATGTTCTGTTTCACATGGAGGCTGAGCATAATACCCGCGGTCGACTGGAACGCGGTCCAGCCTTCCATCAGTGCCCGAACTGTCCGTTCGAGGATAACCAAAAGGGCAAGCTCACGCGACATATCATCGCGTGCACTAAAAAGTTCCGACCTGAAAGAAATCTTGAACCTGCTGCGGACTGGGAACCGCCCGCAAAAATACCAAGGTTTGTATCATTTGATTGCAATGCTTGTCTTATTTTTGGCACCTTGTATTTATGTATCATCTGGCACTTTAATTTTGCACATGCCATTTTCTTTTGACACATTTATTTATTTTTTATTTTTTAGCATATCAAATTGGTCACAATATTACAACTATCCTACCATGAACAGGTATTTTATTTTTTGTTTCTATATCATTTTATAACCTTACTGTATTTACATTGCTATCGATCTATCACGTTTATCATTTGCATTATATTATTATATCTATATTAATATCAATATTGTTGAGAATTCAGTTGTAATCAAGTAATTTTTGTATATATAGATTGAATCGGCCAAGACCGATTGGTCCAACTAATTCTGGAGGTCTAACAATGACAATGGGAGTCAAAGGACCACAACCGCTTTTGTTAAAGCTTCTGCCAGCTCCAGTTCCAGGACGCGGAAGAGGTCGGCCTCCTATGCAACCAAGATTTAGCGACATGAAAACGATGAGACCGGGTAAAAATATATCTACATATATGAGCTTATGGTGATATGTCAAATCTGTAGTATTAATGTTGTATACTGACTGTTTGTTGAATGTTTTTCAGACAATGTTGCATCAATGATGTACCGGCCATCGTCATCAGGATTATTAGTACCCACATCGTATCAGTTTGGTGCGAACCAGATGTTCCAGGTCAGATTTATTTTCGAATATATTTACTTAGACAACTTTGATATCAGATATCATTTAATTGAATCAGAATCTTAGATTGCGGTAATTTAACAACAACAAAAAACAACCAAATGTAACTAAAATGATCAAGTTGCTATGAATATGTCTTTTCAAAGAATTGGTAAATATTTCATACTTTGTGATAATAATAATTTTGTTATTTTCAATGCAAAAATTGGTCATGTAATACGTTTGGTGTTTTTGTTTCGAATCAGCCCTACTTTTAAGTAGATGATAAAATTAAGTTAGATTAATTGAGTAGAATTAATTTGAATGAATGTTGAAAAATAATATGACAAATCGAATACAAAAGTACTTAAAAATGAACTTGTATGGGTGGAGACAGATGGTGGGCGCTTCCGGAACTGTGGTGTCTACAACCACGTCAGCGGTGAGTATGACAAGACGACAAAACAAAAATCAGCCTTTTTGACCATTCAATCACCATCAAAATTGAACGAATAAAGCCTCGTTTGTGAAACTGTCATATCCACATTGAAAAACAATTGTTGAATCATTGAGATAATAACAATTTCACAGACACAACGTGTGGAGCCGTACAGTTGTTGCTGTACTGTATTAACCTTGTTTTACTTCATGATTCATATATCAAAATAATACAAATATTTATGTTGAAATATTTTGGTGCTGGTTTTAACCGCATGTCAATGTTACCTATGTTACCTGTCGATGTTTTGGACTCACCATCTGTCGTTATTTTTTATTCCATTTGAATGTTTCATTTCCTTGCCTTTTAGGTTCAACAAGGAGATTGTTATGCATTTTTTAACCCATAAGATACACTGATGTGGCTGAATTAATATAAAATATTTCCATCAAATATTTTATTTCAGTTTAAGATATGTTTTTTGTTTCATAATATGGAAAACTAAGACGAATTTAAGAATGTTTTCGTATGCTTATGGGTGTTGAGCTTAATATATATATTTTATAATAATAACAGCTTCAAATGAGTTGAATGTACACGATGTCTAATGAAACTAAATTTGTTATACAGAACACGTCTGCGTCAAATCCAAAGAACCCAACTGCAAAATTGTTGAGCCAACCTAGTATATCAATAACGCCTTTGCCACGAACCACCTCTCAAGCGCCGATTTCAGGATCGGGAAGCTCATCTAAACAAGGCAACAAAAACACATTTGTCATTTGTGAAATTTGCGATGGCTACATCAAGGTAAACATTTCTTGAAATTGAAATAATGTATAAACTAATTATAATTTTGTTAAGAACGTTTATCTTATTTGATCAATTTTTGCAGGATTTGGAACAACTGAGAAATCATATGCAATGGATACACAAAGTTAAAATCCACCCTAAGATGATTTATAATAGACCTCCGTTAAACTGCCAGAAATGTCAATTCCGATTTTTCACGGATCAGGTAAATAGAAAATAATAATTACAAAGAACGGATTGTTAATTTTTTAAATTAACATTTTTGAATGGTTCATTTGAATTTATTTTTATTTGCAGGGATTGGAAAGACATTTACTTGGTTCTCATGGATTGGTTACGTCAAGTATGCAGGAGGCAGCTAACAAAGGCAAAGATGCTGGACGTTGTCCTGCCTGTGGCAGAGTAAGTGTTCTATTTGTTTGATCAATTGTGTTGACATGAATATCATTTGATTAATATATGAATGTGTTCGTTTGTGTTCAGGTGTATCAGTGGAAGTTGTTGAACCACGTTGCACGGGATCATGGTATGACTCTGAAACCTGCACACTTGTCATACAAGTGCACTGTGTGTACCGCGACGTTCGGCATGTACAAACAATTTGAGAATCATGTGTACTCGGCGCACAGTGTCGTAGCAAAACGAGTGATGGATAAAAAGAGCAGTAACGCGCCTTCCTCACCGTCGTCGAGGTCGAACGACTCGCTGTTGAAACCGCTTAAGATCAATGACGAAATCACAATTATACCGCAGCCTGCGACAAAAACGACAACGCGGACTGGCAACAGTGGGTCACGCCCTTCCAAATAGCAATTGTCGACCGAGTGATACGCGAGCAACACCTCGTTCAACTATTTTCGCTGAATCAACTAGAGGCAACCAGCAATTCAGAGTTAAACCTATGGATACATTCTGATAAGCGAGAGCACACACAGGAACTACCTAAATGAGCATGGAGAGTAGGCAGATTGCGCCTGATCGCAATGCAACTCTGAATTTTCTTGTGAAATCATTGAGGATGATGTGAAAAAGATTAGTAATTTAAAAAATGAAAAATAATTGCAGCAAATATATACACGCGGACATTTCGAATGAAAAAGAGAGAGCATGAGGAATAAACTTATGATAATGTTAATTATATTAAAAAGTGAATAAAAGAAAAAAAATCACAAAAATGCAAAAAAAGAATAAAAAAGAACAAAAAAAAGTAAATAAATAAGAAACGCGCCGTTGAATTCCATCAATGTATTTATTTTTTTTGAGGTCCGCAGTCCTCTGCACAGTTATGATTTTCTTCTCGAGTGACCAATTGGTGAATAATTTGTTTCCCATGATGATTGTTTTTTTTTTAATCTTGTTGTCGATAACCAATATACAATTGGAAAAGATGCTCATCGGTTGAATATGGCAAAGACGAAACTGTAAAGTGTACATCTATTTGTCAAATAATCCTTCGCGCCTCTTCTGGTATGCACAGAAACACACAGAAATACATACAAATTATCAACAACACGTCCACCTGTGTTTTCAGCGTAGGTACATTCGTTTTTCTTGATTTCGTTCTCTTTCTCTCTCTTTTGTGTCCTACCCCTTCACCTTCCTCCTCGCTCTATCTCTTTGTATGTATCTCATTTTTAATTAAGGTCATCGCGCACGCCCTCCACGAATTGTACATGAGCTTGCGGACATCTTACAAGCAACCCTTCACGTACCGCAAAACATGCCGATTAATTGCGTATCCAATTTTTCCAACGCTTATGCCACGACTCATACGATGGTTGTATTCGTATATTTATCTTGCATTCATCCTTTTTCTTATTTCCGGTTTTTTAAATGTACAATATACATATATTGATATTATATATATATGTAGATATACATGGTTTAGATCACATTCGCTGAGTCGACAAAACTTGTTTATCGCATTTGCAGTATGAAAGAGCGCCGCGAAGACCGCTCAAAGTCGTCAAAGTACAATTCATTTAGCACTTGACAACACACCTGTTTCTGACCGCAGAACAGAAATTTCTATAGAGGATACTGATGATTTTCATGAAACGGCCAACTTTTTTCAAGTTGCGTGAAAAGACGCTTGCGAGGTGGCGTTTAAGGACACGGACATTATTTTCAATTTTAATCGCTTGCGTTTCCTATTAATTGTAATTTACTAGAGGAATTTGATTTAAGCTATAATCTTAGATGATTGAGATGATAGAGTCGTGTATTTTAAACGCAAGTTTCAAGAGTGTACATTCAACAAAAACCGAGAGCGCCATTTCGCAGTCGCTGTCTATTTTCGGTGTCCTTATTCGTATAAATTTATATATGATGATGAACAAAAAATCATATATATATATATGTGTGTATATGTATACACCGAAATATCGAGTCGTTAATAAAACAGAGAAGAAAAATTCAAAAACAAATAAGGCGCAAGACCACCTTTAATAGTTACGTATGTATATATATGATATGCGATGGGTGTGTATTATATATATAAATATGTGAGATGGTACAATAGACGAGCGACGGTGTGATACGGGACGTGATCCTGCATCTTTTTGTGCGTATACGTGAAAAAAAAAGATAAATAAATAGGCTTATATATCGATATGTAGATAGTCCTCGAAAAGAGTAACGGGTTTAATTTAATCATTTCGACTTCTCATAATTTTTGTACGTTATCATAGAAGGAATCATAATTTTAGGCCGAATATACCAATACAATTAGCGTGAAAGGCTACATGAAAAAATGATTGATTGATAGATAGATTGATTGATTGATTAATTGATTGATTGATTGATTGATTGGAACAACAGATGAACAACTGAAAAATTTTTGAAAAAAATTAAAAAATGAATAAATAACAAACAAGCTGAATAAAAACAGACGACAAATCTTAAATACACCGGCTGTATTATTTAACTATTGGCTACTTGCCAGTCACTTTTAACAAACAACATGTTGGTCATACTTGAGATGAGCATTCATAGACATAATTACAGCAGGAATCTATAGTTTACTGTAATAATTTGTACAATATTATATTATATAAATGATTTATGATTGCGGTAATAAAGTATACCAACATTGTATTATAATTTGGTACTGATTTCCACCCAAATGATTAATTACAACTTGAGTTTCTCTCATTATTTCTTTTATTCATTTTGTCACAATTTCAGTTCAAATCGCGATTGAGCTTATTTTGAAACAAACATTTGTTTCGAAAAATTCTCTTGATAAGTGCCAACGATGATAATTAATCGCATTCAATAATTAGTACAAATGAAAAGTCAATACAACTGCGCACGCGTATCTTTGCAATTTTATATTTGATTGAAATCACAATCGATTTTGTTTTATCACATAAAAATACGAGGCGCTTTTTAAATAAATAAACATTCTCTATGTATAAACTCAAATTTTGTCAATTAATCTCGCAGACGCATCGAGAAATAATCTTGCACTGATACCTGCAAATGCATCATTGACTCGATTCAATCTTGAGTATTAAAAAAAAAACATATCTTATAGAATGTATACTGATCAGATTTATCACAATGTTGATGAAAAAAAAGAAAATTCAATGATCTTTTAATCATCAAGATTATTATTAGACAAATATTGTGTATAAATATGATTTGAAACGTCTCGCCGGCCGGCATTTTGCTGGCCATTCAATAACAGAGACGTCCACTTGCGTTAACATTGCCGCTATGGATCGCAAAATGGCTACGCTTCAAATTTGCATCTTTCTCGTGCTCGCTGTTTGCTCATTTGTTACTGCGAGTTTGACGACCAAACGATATCAACCGAATTGGGAAGATTTGGATAAACGACCTCTGCCTACTTGGTACGATGATGTCAAGTTCGGAATTTTCGTCCACTGGGGAGTTTTTAGTGTCCCAAGTTTTGGCTCCGAATGGTTCTGGTACAATTGGAAAAGTGAGCAAATTGTTTTCTTATCGCCGTTTTCATATTTTTATTTATTCATTTAAAACTTGTTGAACTTTTATTTTGAATAAGATCTAAGCAATATTGTTCGTTTAATCGGTAGAAATATGATTGTTGATCGTTTTTATTTTATTATTACATAATGAGATATAATTTATACATTTCAACAACGCATTTTATGTCGCGAATAATATTCAAACAAAATAGCTCGATTCACAGTTACAAAAATGAAATTAAAATTAACGATTTGATTATAAAACAAAATAATTGTCGTTCTGGCATAGATATGATATCCCTACCCTCACGGATGAAAATATATTCTATTTTATTATACTTATTGCCACTTTTTATAAATTTTTTATATACAAAATATGTTCTATTTTATATTTTATAAATTTATATAATGGAATTTATAAAAAGAATATAAATTATATATTATACTTACTGCCGGAATATAATTTCTACACGAAAAATATTTTTTTTTATATTTTATAAATATATTTTCGTCCGTGCGGGTTACGGATGAAAATATATCCGCCAAAATATATTCTATTTTATATTTTTATAATGGAATTTATAAAAAAAAATATAAATTATATATTATACTTATTGCCGGAATATACTTTCTAAACGAAAAATATATTTTGTTTATATTTCAAAAATATATTTTCGTCCGTGCGGTATATATTCCTTATTTGAAATTAAAGTACATAACAGCGCGGTTTATCGATCTTGTTTTTGTACAAAAATTATTTTGGAATTGCTTTGTATTACAATGTTAGAAAGTTATATAAGATAAATGTGACTGAAAAAATTCATCTGAACAGTATTTTTTATGATGGATTTTAATAATTCAGGTGAAAACAAATCCAACTACAATGAATTCATGATGAAAAATTACCCGCCGAATTTCACTTATCAAGATTTTGCAAAAGATTTTACCGCCGAATTCTTCAATGCATCTGAATGGGCTGAATTGTTTAAAACCTCTGGAGCAAAGTATGTTGTAATCACGAGCAAACACCACGAAGGTTTCACCTTGTGGCCTTCCAAATATTCTTTCAGCTGGAACGCAGTGGAGATTGGTCCTCACAGAGATATCATTGGTAATTGAAGTCATTAACTACATGCAGAAATAAAATTAATTCTAATTCTCGATGTATGAGTCTGATCGTAAAAAAAATATTCTGCATTTTCTAGGCGAATTATCAAAAGCAGTTCGCAACGAGGGATTAACTTTCGGAGTTTACTATTCGCTGTACGAATGGTTTAATCCTATGTGGATTCAAGATCGCGACGACAAATTCAATTCTACTGAATATGTCGATAAAAAAGCCATGCCAGCATTGTATGAGCTGGTGAATAGATATAAGCCGGATGTGATCTGGTCTGATGGTGACTGGGAGGCTCCGGATAATTATTGGAAATCTAAAGAGTTTCTCGCCTGGTTGTACAGCGACAGTCCTGTCAAGGACACGGTTGTTACAAATGACAGATGGGGCCATGACATTCCTTGCCACCATGGAGATTTCTATACTTGCACTGATCGTTACCATCCGGGGTACTTGTTGCCTCATAAATGGGAGAATTGTATGACGATCGATAAACAGTCCTGGGGATTTCGTAGGAACGCCAAATTGACCGACTATTTGACGCTCAAGCAACTTGTCAATGAGCTGGTGGTTACCGTAGCTCTCGGTGGAAATTTACTGATGAATGTCGGTCCTACCAAGGAAGGAATTATTTCTCCAATTTATCAGGAGAGACTTAGACAAATGGGTATGTGTTCTCCGAATTGTTGAGTGATCGTATCATCTCATGACGTTTGGTTCTGTTTAAACAGGTGAATGGTTGGCCTACAATGGGGATGCCATTTACAATACAACTCCCTGGACAACACAAAATGATACCTTCACTAAGGACGTCTGGTACACAAAGAGTAAAAACAGTGATAAGATTTTCATAACGTTCTTCAACTGGCCACAAAATCATCAGCTTAAACTGGCTAGCATCTCAATTCCCGATGTCAACGCAGTTGCTCTTCTCGAAAAAGACTCAAAACGAGTTCTCAAAGTATGTTTAATCAGAAAAGCTTTATTCAAATAATTGGTCAACTTTAAACAATAAATTCACGTTATAGGTTTTGTATGATCCGACCAAATCTCTCACGACGATTCAACTCCCACCTGACGGAAACAGAGGTGCACCAGCCTGGGTTCTGGAAGTCTCAAAAAAGTCGAACTAAACATTCGTTTACAAGCATTAGATATGTAGTATCAAAGTTTTATTAACGTGTGTAAAATATGTATTCCAGTGTACAATATAAATATAAATTTTTTTTTACGTTTTATAAATTTTGATTTTTTTATTGTACGTAATACTGACCACGTAGAATTAAGTAGAAACTTTGTTTCATCGCAGAATTGGCGCAGTTCTGTTTTATTACAGCTGAGATACTTCATAAAGGTACGCACCTAGCAATTTGGTCTGAAAGAAAAAATGTTTTTTTCATTAAGAAACATTCTTTATATATTATTTGCAAAGTTTGAAGGAAACATAAATCGTATAAACTTACACCCTCGATATAATTAGTGACATTTATTTTTTCATTTTGGGAATGAGCACCGTCGTCTCCAGCGCCCATTGGTAACAATACAACGTTCTTTCCAGTCAACTCCTGGAAAGTCAAAGTTACAGGAATGGAGCCACCCTCGCGACTCAAGTCCGGCTCAACTTTGTAGACATGTTTCGTCGCTTTTCTGGCAGCAAGGTAATGTGGATGGTCTGGGTTCTCAGTCCACGGCTTTCCACCGTGAACCATTGCGACCTTCATTTGATTGCCACTACCACGTTTTTGCCACAGAGCATTCACATGTTTTATGACTTTTTGCTCGACATCCTCAGGAGTCATGCTTGGTACAAGTCTAATAGAAAATTTGCCAATCACTTTACTTGGAATCACAGTTTTGGAGCCTGATTCGCTGAATGCTCCTTCAATTCCATGGAGCGAAAGTGTTGGGAACCGCCAGCGGTGCATCAAAAGTTTTACCTGGAGTAGCAATAGCAATTTATTATTATTATTATTAATATTATAATTTTTCATTTATTATAATTATTGTTCAGGTGGATAGTAACCTTGTCTTCTCCGTGCAACAGCCTTGGCGTTCCAATACTTTTTTTGTAATCCTGAACGTCAAAGTCAATGGGGTGGTAACTCTTTTGTTCAACGTCCGAAATTTTATCAACTTGATCATAAATGCCATCGACTAGAATCCTAGCATTAGAGTCAACAAGACCGTTCATCAGATAAATGAGATCACCCAGTGCTTCATGAACGGTTCCGCCAAAAACACCACTGTGCAAATCTTTTTCTGCTCCGACAACCTCAATGTGGAAGTAAGCCATTCCTCGCAGCCCGTAGGTAATGCAAGGTTTCGAAGTACCCAGCCAGTAGTTATCCGAGATACAAACGTAATCCACGTTTTTCAAAAAGGTATCTTTCAAAGTGAGCAGAAAATCGTCGAGACCTTCGCTTCCTGATTCTTCCATTCCTTCAAATACGAACTGCAAATCAAAAACATGCGCTTGTTATTCAATCAATCATAATAAGTATTGTTTCTTGTTGATATAGCAAAAACGTGGGGGCAAAAATGAACAGTGGTGTAAAAACGAACATTTCAATTTGTTCAATGAACATTCATTAGTAAAACATTTTCTATTGTCAAGTATTTATTAAATATATATTTGGTGAAGTAAATAGTTTATAGAACCAATTTTAAGTGTCTTCAAAGTCTGTTCATTTTGATCGTTTTTACCCGACTTGACCCTAGATAAATTTTAGAACGTACTTTGACATTCACAGGAATTTCTTCGCCAATAGCCTGGTAAGCTTGAAGGACATGTAACCAGCCGAGAACCGGTCCCTTGTCATCGGTCGAGCCACGACCATAAAGTTTGCCATCCTTCTCAACTAAGGTAAACGGTTCGGTATCCCAACCGTCTTGCAAGAGTGCAGGTTGCACGTCCAAGTGCCCGTAAATCAGTACGGTCTTCTTTTTTGGGTCAGAACCTAAGGTACCATAAAGGATTGGGGGCAGCTTGGCTACTTCACCGCTGGGGAATGTTTGGTTGCCCAGATCGCCCAAATGAGTTTCAGCCCCCAAAGCTTTCATCTTCGCTTCCATCCAATGCATCATTTTGATACAATCATCACGAGCATGGTACCATGTTGATACTGACTTTATCGCCACGACTTCACGCAGATTATTTTTGTAATCTGTAGTGTGGTCGTCCACATAGCTGTAATCATAAGTCACATTCTTTTAATTATCATTTCATAAATGTTTTTGCTAAATTTATTAGTGTATTACAATTTATTTGAACGTACACATTTTCATTTGGAATAAAAAAAAAAAAAAAAAAAAAAACAAAGCAGATTGAACGCAAATAATCTAACTTGTTGGATTGTTTATTTTATGCTCATTTTTCCATTTTATTATCAAAAATGAACAATGTAATCATTGTAAACGTCGCGATATGAGAGTACATTATATTTCTATATGGAGATTCTTTATCTAAAGTCAATGATTTGTTGAGAGGGAGAGACTCTGTTGAAAAAATTATTAAACAATTTTGTCATATAATTATTGAACAGATCAAATAATAATCGAATGGTTTTATTTTTGATAATTGTGTGTTTTGGAGTTCTATTAATATCTTATCAACAAAGGCAAAATAATCTATTTGGTATAGAGAATTTAATAACGTGGAAAAATATTTATATATCAAAATAAAATGTCGGGTTGCATAAAATTAATCAGCAATGATTAAACAGACAAGAAAGGAAAATCTAGAGGAGCTTGAATATCAAAGTAAACAAAGACATTTCTATGAATACAAAATCTACAGTTACATATGATTAATCGGTTTCGATTAATCATAACCATACAATATAAAATAAGCACAATGGCCGGTACAATTAATATTATTTTATCGTACTATTTTTGCAAAATCATTAGACAGGCAGCTACGATATTTTATAGCAATCGTAAAAGTATCGGTTGGTTTCTATTTGTCCTATTCCTATAACATCTACAATGACTCTCACTTCCCTCTCGAACTAACCATATGCACACGACAAAATATTTTATATATAGAAGTTTCACGTATATAAATTATATACTTGATAAAAATAATGTTAGTCACATCAAACAGCTTATCACTGGACACTTAAAATAATATTTTACATCGCGATACGTGTATTATATCACAACTAAGTTTGCAATTTTTGTAATGCAAACAAGTAATGAAGAAAAAAGTTGTTTGGTTGTTTACCTGAATAATTTTTGTAGAACGAGTGGAAGGGCCATATTGCGAGAGACAACAGACCACTGACTTAACCAAATGACACAGCAAGACCGGGCGAACTATATCTTATTGAAGAAAGAAATCAACTAAGCGCTTGGCAGTGCGCAAATGCGGCCGAGAAACAGATACAGAGTGAGTGTTTCTTCTCAGTGATGGCCAGCTTTTATATACACAGGTATATGCGCCCAGTGCCGTAAGTATTTACGCGTTTTCGTATCAACGAAATTTTGTACAATAATATTTTGTTGTAATTATTCTACATAAACAATTTTAATTAATATTACGATTCATTTGTCATAAAGCTACTAAATTATTTTTTCTACTTTCTGATAAAAACACAAGTTAAAAGAATGTTAACCACAATGATAGATATGAATTGATAATGATAATATAATGATTAATAATGCTATTCTCCTTTTAATTTTTGATCTTCGTTATAAATTTTCATTTGAAAGCTGACGAGATCTGACGTCCGTTTGTGATGATTGAAACGAATATCTTTTGGTTGGATACCTTTTTCATGCCACCATCCGTATCTGAAATGCAACATAAAATATTGAGAAATAAATTTTTGGAAAGAGAATAAATAATGAATGAGGACAATTGAAATTACGTATGACTACTCAACGTTGGCCACGGATAAACTAGTTTCGGCGTTTTGGTCGCGTCTTTTTCTATTCTACTTGCTGTGTCCACGATCTGTTCATTATCCTCCAAGTCATTTAATGCACTCGCATAAAACTTCGGAGTAATGAAATGTGCTGGAAGAGACGTTGAGTTAATTGGCTATGATTTTTTAAGTTGTTTCATGCAAGCGAAAGGGGGAGGGAGAAGAAAAAATAATTACCATTAACTTTGTTGAAATAAGCATCGGAACGACCGGTTTCTTGATGTTTTGCGAAACATAATTTGAACGGCGGTTTTTTTAATTTATCTGGATTAAAATTCAATGGATCGCGCGACTCCGCGGACATTTTAATGAAAGCTGCTGTTTTTGAAATCTTGTCGCGTAATAACTCCGTCGACCCACAGTTGACATTATTTGATCGATATTCTCATGGAAAGTGCGTGAGTGAACAATAACACAACAAAACCTGGACCTTATCCAAGGAAATGAATACGACGGTTCAATTTCAGTTTATAATTTTTATTTGAAACGTAAACATTGTTAGAAAAAGTATAAAAATTGTTGTACAAATGTTTGTATATCAAAATATTTTATAACGGCGTAACAAATTTTCGTACACATTTTTGTTCATTTTGTGCGATTATATAAAATTGTAAAAGTATAAATCAATTTTAAATAATAGAAATTCATTTTGAATTATCAATACAATATCGTTAAATTTACGTTAGAATGTGCTCATAAAAGCTGATTGCTATGTGCGACGCTTCGTTATTGCATACACATCTAAGGCAAACTTTTGGACGGAATAGTGATTTGATTATTATCATTTATAGATATATCAAATATACCTACAGCTAACACGCAACGCACATTTTATGGCATGCGATAATCAGTTGATCGAGTTATCATCGTTCGATTAAAACTTATTTATGAAAACATTTCATTCGACTTTGTAATTCAACAATAACATTATTCTACAACCCTGTGAGAAAATCAGATCTATCAAAAAGAATATTATAATACCAATTGAGATTCATTGTTACAAATTAATTATTGATTGAATTTTAGAATGGGGCTAAGTAAATCATCGTCATATTTCAGTTTGAGTTTTGTAAATTTTTTCAAGCGACAGATAATGAGACTCGATGTGAATAAGCTCTGTCCTCGAGGTCAGCATTGGACGGCAGGGCTACATTTCTGGTTTTGCAGAACCTCGGACCATACTTAAGTAATATCATAATGACACAAACTACGAACAAAGTCAGAATCGCAGTAGCTGGCCAGTAGACGTGCAGTGACATCCTGCAACTTTGTCTTTGACTAATTTGTACTAATGATTTTTCAGACGGTTGAATCGTATTTTTCCAGCGCTTAGATTTCACTCTCACGCTTTTGCATTTCAAGGTAATCTCGAGGTTGGGGTGACTGTGACTTGAGTTCCTGGTGACGATACTGAATTTCACGCCTTTCGGTAAATGCCAGACCAGATTCTAATTCGGATAGATCTAGGGGAGGATTGTTGTGGGGTGTAACTACCCAAAGTGATTGTATCCACCTGTTACCTAAAAAGACACAAACATGTTTATAAATAATAATATACATTTGATTAATTCATTTAATTAGTCATTTATAATCAATATGTTCAATTATAATCACTTTATTTAATTTGATGATGTAAAAATGTGAGTAACATTGTTAAATAGGTGAAATCTGTCATATTAATTTAAGCTTATGAGAATAAAATAGATCTTAATGAATCAAGCTGATGAGACAAAATTGTGTTCTTACATTTAGTACTAATTATTGTTTAATTGATATATCATATTTGGTTTTATTTAAATGTTATATTATATATATATTGTTTTTTTCGTAATAAAAATTGTTTTGATTATTGTATTGAATTGTATTTACCTGTATTTCTGTCTTGCCAGTATTGCCTATGACGAGAACAGCAAAAAGCTATATTCAGAATGAAAATCAAGCCCAGGACGATGGAACAGATGCTGATAGTAACATAAAATGCCGTGTAGTCGCTGAACTCGTGTTTTGTAAAATATGGATTCTTCAAATATTCCTTTCGTTCGTCTAGAATGTACGACATTTTATAAATTTAAGTCTCAATTTTCTGAAAAAAGACAAAAAAGTAGACAAAGTTTTTTTCTCTCTCTTAAAATTGAACTATATATTAATGACAAATATGTAATGTATATTTTTGATTTATTGTGTATAGTTTAGATAGTGTTACATTAACAAGCTCATTTGGAGTAGTGACATAGTTTTTTAGAGTTAGTATACCATCATTATGCTCCTGAGTATACATTCCACAGATTCTGTCAGCCAATAGAATTAGGTTCTCTATATTTTCTAATAAATAGCTCATCAGCAATAATTTAAATAGTGGATGAATGAATTCATTTCATAAATAACAAAAATCAACCTTAACAAAATTTTAATTTATATATATTCATTGAATAAAATTGTATACAAAAATTGACTGATTGATGTGCTTAATAGATAATTTAATGCAATTAAAAAACTTTGGAAAATGAATAGCAATAATTAATACAATATAGAAATGAAAATTAATATTTTAACATGGTCAAAAATAAGTCCTTTTGAAAGAAATTTGAGAAATTAAAAATTATTGAAGAGACGTAAAAATATACTTTTACTTGTTAAGTGAGGTTAGGATTGTAACAGAATGTAAATTTACAAAAGGACCAACCGGACGAATCAAAATGAGCATTATCCTTAGCCCAGGTTATGTTTTTTAGTAAATAGTCTATCTGTATCAGCTACTTCACAGACTTTTCGCTGTAACAAGTGTCGCGTTTCAAGGCGTGGCGCGCGGTTATTGTAAACAGCGCGCAACGTTTCAAATGACTTTCGATAATATTGGCGCAAGCCGACGTGTCAATGGACCAACTACTCTTCGGTTCAAAATGTTATCAATCTTGTGACTAGTTTTTACAATGAAAAGCTGAATAATAAATATAATACTTGCTTTTGTTTGTGACGCTCGATACCTTGTTGAATATTGTTGTTACATCAACTCGTATTGTACACTTGTCTGGGCGGGGACGTGACACACATTCAGTGGGGATGGAATGCGCAAGCCTGTTAGTCGTCAGTGCTTCTTAGCGTCACTCTTTTCAAATTAATCTGATAATCATATAGGATGAAATGTAATTTTGAAAAATAATTTCAAAATGTTTGAAAATAAAAAGTACTTTCTGTTATCTCATTTGTATTGCTTTTTAAATTTATAACTAAAAAATAGTCATTTATCAGAAGTATATAACAAACCAATGGAACAAACAGACAAATATACGTAAATTTGTTGTTGTTGGAACAACTTTTATATGATTAAGATAATTTTATATCAAAAATATATTTGATCGCATGGTCCATGGTGATTTGAGAGAAAAGGTAACCAGACGTTGGTTTTGTCAAGTTGGTACTGCTGAAACGACAGCGTTTCAGCGTGTAAAATAACAAAACACACAGTAGAATAGAAAATAAATAACAACAAAATTGGTAGTGTGCGAGTGTTCTCAACTGAAGCGTTGCGCAAGTTGCAATGTGTTTGTACCATCGGGAGGCGTCGTAGAAACCATAATTGAGCGTTTTGAGCACACAAAGGAGGGATCGTGTATTTTCAACCAAAGACGCGATTTATGCAAAAATGGACGGCTCGGTGAGATCGTGGCCCTGCAGTAGACATTAGCCGGGAACAAGATACTTTTCGGAGCAGCAACATTTTATGTCTTGGCATGTTTGCAAGAATGGAAACAGGTGCGCTAAAAGTTGAGAACCCTAATCAAGTTTTTGCACGCACTCATACCAATGAGTTAAAAGTGAAAAAGTTGTTCACTTTTGCCCCTATTTTATTGTTTGTAATTCGAGTATTATTATACCCCAACTATATAAATCATACATAGAAATGCCTGATTGTGTAATATCCATGCAATAGTTATTATTTATTATTTAATTGTTGGTTTGTTTTTTAGATATGGTTTCCTGTCCGACCACAGAGGAGGCGGCAATAATTTCTTCAAATTTTTATCAGCTTCCTTTAAACATAGACCGAATATGTCGCATCTGTCTCAACGAGAACTCAACTTTATTGTCAATATTTGATCAAAATGAAGAGGCAGATTTTTCGAAAAAAATTCAGGTCTGTGGAAGTATCGAAATTGAAGCTCAAGACGGATTGCCTTCGTTGATTTGTAATGTCTGTAGGTACAAAGTTAATGTCGCACAAGAGTTTCGTGATCTTTGCCAGCAGTCCGATGCAAAATTGCGGCTTTTGTATAACAAGCCTGCCAAAAACAAACTGATGGTACGATTTGAAATGAACCTTAAAATCTTATATACTAATTAAGAAATTGAAAAAAAAAAAAATGGTAACAAATTATTATATCAAATTATATTTTAGGACGAAGCTACACAAACGGAACCTCAAAATCGAATAATGATGACAAAAGGCCAGGCAAACTGTCAAGATGGTTATTTTGTCAAACAGGAGCCACAAATACTGAACCCTCAACTAGCTCAAGTAGTGTACGGTGAGGACAATCTGATTGCGGATCTGGAAATAATTTCAAGATCGGAGGAGAAAATATTCTTCAGCAATATAAACCTTGAGAACGCCAAGACGGATGAAATTTGCACGCAATCAACAGAAACCATCGAGGGCGAACTGAAAAATAAACTTGAAGGTGTAATCGAACCGATCTTAGAAACCGACAATTTCAGCACAAACACAGACATTCAGATTCAGAAACGCGTTTCAGCGCGCAAAACTAAGTCGGTTTCTCGGTGCGTGGATTTCAGCGACAACGAGGCCGATGGATTATTTTGTAAATCGAACAGTGAAAGCCAGAAGGACATGAAGAAGCAATCGGCGTTGCAAGAAAAGAAGCACAGTTGTGATGTCTGTAGCAAGAGCTTCCACAAAGTGGAAATTCTTGAGAGACACAAGAAGGTGCATCATGGGGAAGAAAGTGTATGCTCAAAAGAGCTCGACCAGGACAACGAAGACAATGAAGAGAGTGAGGGATCAAAATCATCAGATCTGTACAAGTGCGAGGTGTGCGGTCAATGTTGTTCGTCTTTAAAAAATTTAAAGAGACATGCACTGATTCACGGGGAAAAGAAATATTCATGTACAGTGTGTGACAAATGGTTCTTCCGGCCGGATACTTTGAAAAAGCACGCAGAAAAACATGGTCATGGGCTGTTGGACAATTTGGATGTGGACAACAAGTTGTACGACTCTGATAATGAGTCGTTTCCGAATTCTCAAGAAACTGAGAAAAAGAAAGATGATAGCGATGAAGAGGGCACTACTGGGGAGTACAAATGTCAGCACTGTGATAAGGTCATTGAATAATGTCTACGATTGTTTCATTTGTATTTATAATATGCCAATACTGAATTAATACTGATTAACTACTTATTTGTTACTGCTTAACAGGTGATGGCAACGAAGAAAGGATTGCGTCGTCATGTTTCTATGCACAAGCCTAAAGCCGAACCTGTAACCTGCGAGATTTGCAAAAAAGTATGTGCGAGTCAGGCGAGACTTGCGTTGCATCAAAAAACGCACAATAAGCCAAAAGAGCGGCCACCGCGTGAGTATCTCTGTCACATATGCAGCAAAGTGTACCCGAGCAACTCGTCGCTCACGTATCATATGCGAACACACACTGGTATTAAGCCACACGTTTGTAAGACTTGCAACAGTGGATTTACCACGACTACGAGCTTAGCTAACCATATCCGCATCCATACCGGAGACAGACCTTTCGTTTGCCATGTTTGCAGTGCAGCTTTCGCTGTGAGCTCAGCCTTCAGGTACGAAATTAATCTTTATCAAATATCATAGTATATTTATTGTAAAATTTCTTTATATATTTAATAATTCAATGTTTTGCAGGCGCCATTTAACTCGTCACACAGGAGAAGCGAATTACCTCTGTAAGACCTGTGGAAAGGCTTTTAAACGTTTAAGCACGTTGAAAGAGCACACTTACACTCATTCGGGCGAGAAACCTTACGTCTGTAAAACTTGTGGCGCTGCTTACAGTCATAGTGGCAGTTTATTTGCTCATCAAAAACGATGCCGAGCACAGTACAGTGAAATGGTAGTTGAGGATCATCGTAACGTTACACCGCATATTCATGTGAACAATTTGCAAACTGCTGTTCGTTCACTTGCTGTAATCGGACAAATGTACTAATACATTTCTTTTTTTACATTTTAATGCATTCCTGGCGATAAATACTGCCGCGAACTTAAGGGACAGACAGAATCATATTTGTCATGTTCATTCAAATTAGTGGACGACGCCGTGAGAATATTTGTTCTCTTAATTGTACGTTCAGTGATGAAACGTACAGTGATGTCATTGTCCCCTCATTGTAAATATTGATACCATTAGGACAACTTGTTCTCAGTTTTAAACTTCATTTTTAAGAGAATGAATTTTATCTACCTATCATGAAAGTAGCCATTATTCATTCTTCTATACAAAAAATGCTTCATATTATTATTATTTAACCTTTTGCCAAACTATTAAATTATCACACTATGTTTTTTCAAATGATTTCTTAAGCAGTGAATATTATTATATCCATACATTGGGGATGAAACTTTTATTTGCAACTCTTTTCTGTGAACAAAGAGATTTATTTTTTTATTAAGATTGTTAATTTTTGATATACGTTTCATTTTATTTATACAAAATAGTATATTGCTAAATTTTGTTCATTCATTGTTTGATAAATCATTTCAAAACCTTATATTACACTTTATAAATGGTGTGCTTTCATTTTGAAAAATAGTAGCACTGTTGTATAATTCAGGAATTTATAATAAAAATTGTCTTATTTTAAAAATTATGTGTACTTTTTATTCATTCTATCACTTTTTATTTTGCAATAAATAAAATTAAAAACTGCATTGGCGTCAGAGGATGAAACCAAGATTCCGTTCCTCCAAGCCAACCAATTACAAGTAATCCAGCATGTTCAGGTACGTTTAATTTTACGTTTAATCAATATCCAGATCGAAATCATCATCTTCGTCATCTTCAGATGAATCTTCAATATTTTTCTCGTTTTTATTTCGTCCAAGCTTCACCGGATTTACATTATTTGATTTCACCTGTTCACAATTTTCATCTTTATCGCTGCTATCTGAATCTGAACTACTCAGTAGCATATCCTCATCACTTAAATCCTCTATTTCCTCAAATTTTCGTTTTGTAGTTTTGCTTGTCGATTTTGTTATTTTTCCTTCTCTTTTTAAAATTTGGTATCTCCTCCAAACCGACATTCGAGTTCTATTCAACAACTTTGCCAGAGTCGAATATTTTGTTTTATCTTCTTCTTCGCTGGCGTTTTTAATGTGTTCTAAAATAGTTGAATCTTCTTCGGGCGTATATCTGAAATTCAAGTTATGGATGATCATTTATTTATACATTTGAATTTCTTGTAATTTAATTTTAATTTGTTTATTTATTTTCATGTTATATAACATATATTCTATATATTCACTCAATAAATTTACCTGCAAACTCTGTGGTGAGAATTAAGGTTTCGAAACCTGTGATAAACACTGTACAGAGTTCTGTTTGGTAATTTTCTAGCCAGAATTTGTACAAATGCGATTCGATTTTGTAAGTATGGAATAACACTTCTACCCGCAAATCTCATGTACAAAAAGGGCTGAGGTCTCAAATGGTTCCAACCATGTTTCTAGAAAAAAAATATAAATTGTAGTATTTAAGTTCAAAACTGAAAAAAATGTATATTCAGATAAAAGTAGATACGTTAAAATTATTAATTGGAAATAATACTCCATTCAATTTAAGTATTAAACAAGTAAGTAACTCACTTTACAAAATTTAATCCAGTTTTTTACGATTCGTAAATCTTCTTTTGTTGTGAATGGCCCATTTTGAATTGCAGTGATTTTTTCAAATTCTTCACGTTCTTTCCGAGTGAGTACTCTCGATCCAGCTTGTTTTTCAACTTTGTGTTGTGGAGGAATTTCATGAAAGGGTTTAATAGTAAGATCATTGAGAAACTAAAAAAATACATCATAAAATTAAAACTAAATTAAATGAATTGTAATTATAAACATAAGTAATCTTCACCTTTAATTCTGTTCCAGTTAGCTTACATTCTTTCATTTTTTCGACAAACTCTTCATTGTAGATCCCTTTCATACTCTCTTTGATAGTCTTTTCATGTTTTTTTCTGATGTACTTCATATTTCCCACCTGTTTCATAATTTTTACATCGTCGTCACTATCACTTGATTTGTTTAATCTCTCCATGTTTTCTTCGGCAGATTTTTCATCCGTTATCACTTAAATGATGGTTTTGTTAGTGTCTGAAACCGTCAAACGTGCCAAGTGTATTTGCCGGGATTTGAGGTTATGTGAGATAACGCAATGTCCCTATACGAATTGTAAATATCGCAAACAACGCTCTACAAGTTTTAACTGACACCACAAAATAATTACAATACACGTATGTAAAGATTATGTTCCATTATATTGAATTTTAATATTTAATTTATATTTATATTTAATTTATGTCAAATAATTTAAAGGAACAACAAAAATGTTAACCTTTTCAAATAAAAAACAGAGTGTAATACATATAGTATTGTATAGTATAACAATACTATATTACTACCTTTTTATATTGTTTTTAATGAATTTACTGTTGCTATAGAAATTACTTTTTATTGAAAATTATTTTTTTCTTTACTACTAGGGTGAAAACGCAGATAGAGTGAGAAGTCAAATTGGGAGTTTCTCAAATCTGTCAACATTGATCGCAAACACATGAGAGAGAACTTATCATTCTGAAAAAACTGATAGAGTATTGTGGGAAACCAAAAAAAAAAAAGTTGTGTCACGAATTTGAAAATTGAACAACTCTAACGATGGATAACTCTAACGAAATAAATCAAAGAGAAATCGTAGACGGCGAAGATAGTCTGGAACAAGTGCCATTGCAAACATCTTGGACTTTTTGGTTAGATCAGTAAGTATATTAATGTTTATACACATATCGAGATCAGTACAGTGCTGTACACTATCAGTACGAGCTGAGCTATGTACGATGATATAATTGCTGTCGTTTTCTTATGATAACATAATTTTTAAAATTGAACGATAAAAATGAAAATCCCATTTTATTTATGAACTCATGGAACGTATATTGTTTTTTATAAGCTGTGCAGATTCCACTTTTGCATTTTTTTTCGGATGAAAATTGTTTCTATATAAATTATATATACATTTTATAGATATCTAAAAAAAATTATAAGAATGAGGTAAATTTCACAGTTGGAATGATATGTTTGACGTACCAATTTATATTTGTGAAAATGTTGGTTTACATCAATTAATTCTATGGTTCAGAAAAATTTTGAAATGTTCAAAAATACAGGTCAGTGTGGAGTTAGATTTGAATATAGATTTTATGTGAATGATTTGCATAACCGTTAGTTTGAAAAGTAAATTAAAAATTAATTTAAACCAAATTTAATACGAATATAACACTACAGCCGCAATAGTTGTGTATATCTCATTCCTTGGTTATTTGATTTATAATTTATTCAAAAACTACTAGTATGATAATTTCAAGTCCTTTGATCGCCACTCATCGGATAATCTTCTGTTAGGGGATTGTGTCTCAAAACTGATGTCATTTGAGGAAATATTATAAAGGTTTATCAATTGGCAAATCTTCTAAAAAATAATACTCAAAGGTAAATGTCCCAATTTGCGATACAGTATCGACTAGTGTTAGGTTTTGAGTATTTTATTATATGCGTTCAAAATACAATATATAATGACGAAAATTACACTTTATTTAAAAGTGAAGTGAAATTGCAAACAAAAAAATTCGCAAAAGAAATAAATTTGGGTACCCGCCGCACCCAAATCGGTGCGACCGGCGCATGACAAATGCGTTAAAAGCGTGATTATTAGTTAACACGAGGTTTGAAATTCGTCGTTGCAAAAATGTACTATTTAAATAGTGAAATGTACTATTCAAAGTACATTACTATATTGAGAGAAAATAAATAAAATTATTTTTTAACCCTTTCTCTGTGCGACGTCGCAATTCATTTATAGGTGTGATTCGCTTTATTGTGTGTGTATATCCAATGGATATACACACACAATGGATATTATCCATACAATTTCTTGTCCAATAATGGTTTTTGGAGCTATCATCTTAAGGTGATGCCGAAGTCGTATAGGTGCAACAAAGATAGCTCTAACGATGCATCAACGAGTGCGAGAAAGACAACACGAGATTGACTTCGGCATTACCTTAAGGTGATATTACCTTAAGGTGATATTGAAGTAGCGCATACCACTTCAAAAACGGGGGAGGTTACAGAGACAAATTTACTTTATGGAATTAAATGAAAATTTGCGAGAATATAAAACAGGAGTGAGAGAATC
>JAAMPD010001395.1:0-24978 GCA_025266255.1 Trissolcus basalis | reverse complement strand
AAATTGAGTTTTTGAATTCAAAAAAGAAGTTTGTTTTTCGCCCCTATGAATTATGTAATCTGTTATCAGATGCACACCAGAACCGAGCTTAAGAGCGGAAACCGAGATTTGGGTCAGTGAGGAAAAAGGGAGAAAAAAAAAGGTGAGTGTGAAGTTTGCTTTTGATTCTCGTCATTAGCATGATATCAAAAATGATATTGAAAGCGAGCTGGTCGCGTGAGCGTAACGTCGTCCCTGTAAATCATGTCAATTATAAATTGTTTATGATCGACCTTTAGATTGTGAGATTCGATTGAACGGGGAAAAATCGCGACCGGATGCTGTGAGAAGCAAAACAAAAGTAAACTGATAATTGGGTGAGACAACGCAACACCCTATACGGCCGCGCGTTTTCACGTGTTTGCGATGGACCTGGGCGCCCGTAAAAGAGTGACTGCCACCTCCGAAGCGTCCCGTCTTTCAACCAGGGACAATAAATCTGGACTTTCGGTGGGTAATTGGGTTCACTCGGCTCAGATCGATCCGATACTGTCTGCGGCGTGTCCGTCCATCCATCTGTCTACTTCTGCCGGACAGTCTTTTTGACTTTCTGCTAGCTCTGGAATCGAGATGAATCCCAGGATCGTTTTATAAGTCACACGAATAGTTAAATCGCACATAACTAATTAAACAACCAAATAAAAAATAATCACAAGACATTAGAATTAATTCATAAAAGTTCTTTCAGAATTCTACTGAAAATATCATTTTTATCGTCGAAAATTGTTTGTAAATAATAAAAATTCAACAATAAATTTTGTCTAACATCGATTCATCCATTTTTTATTATTACCATTTTCTTTCATTTCATTTTTTGTCCCTTACTTTCTATCCTTGTCTCGTCACATTTATTGCCAAACTAAAACTAAAATCACGAATATTTTTCCGTACACATTTTTCACCAGATGAAAATTCACGTTATAATAGTTGTCGCTTTTCTTGCTCACATCACACCCTTTTTAATTAAAATTTTAAAGGCGAAGTCGAATTTCCAGTTGAAAAGATTATAATTGCACAAAAGTCGCGGAGGCAAGGCATTGCAATGTGATTGAATTTGTTATAAACGTGTGCAAATCATAACGGCATACATCTTGGATGATTTATGCCGCGTGTGTGCGCACAATGTGCGACGAAATTTTTTTTTTCTTTTCATTGCGTTCATGAATTGTAAAAATAGGAGAGAGAGAAAATTTATAAAGTCTATACATTGATGGTGATGCGCGTCGTTACCAAAGGTCTGCGCCTGCGATTTCCATAGCAGAGCGGACTCGTTGATTCAGTTCATTTTTATTCCTCCGCGGATCAGGAGTAAAGGGTTTCTCTCAAACTTACGAACACATGCCTATATAAAGAGCATCGCGCGGCGTCCACCGCGACTTGTTATACTCGCCGGTCTTCCGTTCGAATCGGGCCAAGATCGTGTCGTATGCAAAACTTCGAATTTCCGAGCCACCCGAACGTACGCCAAAGACCTGCCGATCTGTGGGAGTCAGTTCAAGTCTGGCTATAAATCTGAATAATAAATGAGTCCCGACGGCGTCTAAGAAGTCTCCGCCTCAGCGCGGAGATGTTGCTCAAGGCTCGAAGATGAATTTACGACGCTCGCTCATGCAACTATGTGATGCCCGAAAAAAACGTATCAGCCATCATGCATGCTACGTGCATTTAACCCGCTCACATTTCAAATATTCCCTGACAATTGTCATAACGTATCTTCTTCCCATTCTTCAAATATTTTCAAACCACATTTTTCGTTAAAAATAACCTCAATTAGAACAATGAAATACTTTTTTTCAAAACTGCTGTTTCAGTTTCAAATTAACCAACTGGTGAAAAAAAAATTACAACGATAGCACAACTCGTACGGTTACTATTTTTAGCTATTGCTGAAAAATACAATGCCCTAGAGCATTTGGAGTTAATTATTCTGTATGTATTTGTTTTGTTTGTTTGGGTTATTTTTTTTTTTTTTGTTGAATGGTAGTTAGTTAGTTCCAGGTAACAATTTCAACATCAGTGTTATCAGTTTATAACCATCAATAGTTAACTATCCAGTACATTATTTACTATCTACAGCAACGCTGTGAATGATACCATAAAATTTGTTTGCAATTCTGGCAAGATAATCATAATTACGCTACCATAATTGCTTTGAATCCAAGCTAAAACATACAATAACTTTGGCTATACTCGCGGATTTCACTATAAGCGCGCATATATCTTACTCGTATACAACAAACAACCATTTTATCATCACGTTATTCATGCTTGTTTTTATAACAATAAAATGAATTCAATTAAATGTTTCCCAATTTCAATCATAAAAAGTATAATTCAGAAATTTTGAAACCAATAAATGAAAATCATTATCCGTTTTTTGTATTCAACAACTAACTAATAAAACGTCGTCAAAAAATGCGATATCAAATTTCTAACAACTATAAATAATTGTGAAAAAAAAATGTTAAAATTATTGAATAAATTTATTAAATAAATAAATTAAACGAATTAATTATTAAATAAAATATTTGAGTGACATTTATAGATTTTTTATTTTTGTCTTGGTTCGTTCATTTTGATTTCACTTTATCCTATATTATATAAACAACGTCTGAATTCCGCAGAAAAAATAATAACAAAATCCACGCGTCGTTAAGATGTTGAGTTCGGTTGAGATACATAGTGTCTCATATATTTTGAAATTGCCTCCTCGTTACAGCGGCTGTAATTACCGTTAACGATTATTCCAGCAACCGACGTCATTACGAAGCCGAAGTCCGGTAAAATACTTGCTTGGCACTCTATTCGAGATGTGAGTGAAGCGTCATTACGTTTGGTGGGCTTCGGTGAAACGCGCTCTCGCAAGAAGAGCGCGCAAGGGCGCAGAAAAAGTCCTGTCCAATCGCGCACGGGTGCTCGCCTCACAGAGGAGCTCCTTCACGGTCGCTGGCTCTCGGCTCTGGCAAAAGCGTTTTCTTGCGAGGTCGCACGAATATCGCCGCTCGCACCGAGATCAGTGTTTTGCTCTTTAGGAATCATTAACTGCGGCTTTCGCGGCTAATTCAAATTGCAATTCCAGCGTGCGGTGCCCGTCTGCTCCTCATCAAAATACCGTCGGCCACACAGCAAATCTCACCCGTGCGCAACAAAAAAAACAACCGCCAATGAAAGAAAAAAAATTTAGAGAGGACGAAAAAACAAAGAAAAAGCGCGCCGTCAACTTCTACGACGAATGAAAAACGTTTCATCTAATGCAGTAAATGAAGCCAATCGCCTCGATAATCAACCAATCAAACGATACAGGTCGCCCAGACATTGTTGACATTTCCTAACCGAAGGACTGTTTAATAATGACAATCAAACTCACGTAATCGATTTTCTGGCATTTTTTTTTCTTTTTATTGATTTTTACCGTTCAATTTTTAAATGTTTTTCTGGTGCTCGGTGAGAACACCATGATCGAAATTGTATCGCCAGTTGTGTGTCGATAAATAAAAGATTAATTGACGTCTGCGTTTTTTAGCGATAAAAAAACTGGGAGCATTTTCATAGAGATCATTCACAATGAACAGGACAGAAAATTTTATTGATAGAAGCGATTGTGTACGTAAGTGCAAAACTTGAAAGCTGATATTTCATTTTCGGAGTTGAAGATGAAGAAAAATCGAAAAACTGCGGGTGTTATTGTCCGCGAGAGTGAAAAGAGCAGTCGACATTGTACCAGTTGCGGTTGCGTGATCGATCGATCCTCGACCGCAGAACTCCGTGAGTTATCATGATTCTTGCAGCTTCCCACATTCTCCAACCGATGGCAGTAACTGACTGAACCGCAATATTGGCACTGTATGGGTAACAGGTCCGGCGTCCCCTCTCTGTGCACGTCTTGTACCTCGTGTGTGGCACGCTTTCTACACGTGGAGCACACGATTCTTCTTCGACTGGCTCCGCTATTCTTCGGCAGCGAGCGCGAGACGGTGCCAACCACGTGTCCACCACAAGTCTCTCGCGAGTACCCAACACTGTGATTTACAATCGCTCTGATAAGCACCAGCCTTCAGAAATAAAAAAAAAGTGAATAAAAAAAATTGTCAAACATGATTTGTTTACGATAAAAAATTAACAATAGAATTTGACCACGGAACTAGAACTTTTTACAATGTTTACAAAAAAAAAATTGTAAATAAAAATATTGTACAGACAATAAAAATTGTTCTGACGAGAAGTTTTTTTTTTATTAAATATTTTTCTTTTGAATAGTTGATTTATGTTGCAGATATGAAAACATGTAATTTTTATGTGTTTTGTATTTTTAGACGTTGAATAACATGGTTATAAATTTATAGTCGCTGTTACGGTTAAGTGAAACATTTTAGAATAAAATATTAACGCATGAACTACGACAAATGAGATAACATGCACTTATAATGAGCTTTCCGATCGAATTTCACGATGGATGTTTCAACATAATGTAATAATATTCATTAAACTGTTAATTCACTGAAAGGGGCTGTGGATGTAAAACTTGATGTTTGTATTCACAAACGATCTATCTCGTAGCTGAATTTGTTAGATATTTCTTCGAGCGTGTTTAGTTCAATCGACAATAACCTACACCCAGACGAAAATTCAGTTGAACCTATTGAATTTTAGTTTTGAATTAAATAAACTTTATTAAAATGTATGTTTTGTCCGTTTTTAATTCTTTGTCTGTTTTTTTTTTTTTTTTTTTTTATTTGCGTAATTTTAGTTGGTATTGTGGTGTTCATTATTTTTTAAAAGAATTTTTATTCGTTTTATAGAAATGAATAAAAATGTTATCAGTTTTTGGTATAGGATAATTTCAACTCGCAAAGTAATCACAAAAATGTTGTTGAATTTTGTTCAACAGTTTTAAACGGTGACAAAGATTTGACTTTTATATGAAAAGTCAAACTTTTTATATACTCGAGCCTATTTTCATGAAAAATAATCACTTTTTTTTAGTACTGCGCAAATGAATTTTTTTTTCAATTGATGGAATGTTGGCAATCGACAAGCTCTATTCATTCAGAAATAATTTCACTTGAAATGATGTAGTGAGTTGCGAAAGCAATTAGTTTGGTTTTTCTAGATTGGCAGGTTTTTTGATCGCCACAAATAACGGATATTCGTGAATGATTCTCTTACGGGACTGGACAGGTGCAAATCGAGAGCACTTTGGCAACTAACAGTATTGCGTAACAGGATTTACTTCCGTACCGCACCTCAAAACTTTAAAACGCTTTTTTCAAATACATGAATGAACTTCCCTTCCGTATTTTAGAAAAATTGTTTGACCCCATCCCATCCCTAGGTTTTCATATCAAAGGATATAACGTAATATTTTTATCATAAGTTTGTATTGTGAACTTCAGGTAACATCGGAAATGTTTTCATCTTATAACGGATCATTTTTTGTGTATACTATTTTGATTATTTTTCCTGTATCCTAAAAATCTTATTTTTCTTGAATAAAAATTCTGAATCAATATGAATTCATGTTATTATTAACAATAATTCGTTATTTTTTTACTAATAAATTATTAACGAAATAATTTATCAAAAAAGTTTATAAATGAAAATAAAAAATTATGATAATTGTAAAAAACAATGCTAAACTAGTGAAACACAACAAGTCGAAGCAGAGACATCTTCTTCATATTTGACCAACTTTCAAATGAACTTTGTCGGTAAGTATGGAACTCTTTTTTCATCAGTGTTATATGATAAAGTAGAAATTCACAAAATTTATAATTTTAATAAAATGAAATAATTAAAAAAATTTCACTAAGATGTGCAATGTTTCTATAATAATTTTTAACTATCAATAAATAAATAACGTCACATAAGGACTGCAAAATATTTCCTCAAGAAAGAAATGAAAATGAGAATATGCAGAAAATTTTCAATTTGTTACCCCAAAGCATCATTTTGTATACTAATATGATAATTGTCGTAACTTTTCCAAAAATAAACATCTCTTTCATTGAAACAGCGACGTTCCCACAACGATAACACTGTAATCAGCCGCACATGTTATTTTGTCTCACTGGGACATGAGACACCTGGACACTTTACCTGTTTTCTCATGGCATTACGACCCTCCTCGGTACTCCCATGCTATGAGCGTAATTTTTTAATTTAATCATATTTAACACACGACGATCAAACTTCAATGAATATATCAGCCCTGCTTGTAATTATCCTGCGGGTTGTTAAAGTACACATTGCTCAGCCTTTTTCTCAGAACATTCGTAGAAAATAATGTCCCCGTTTGCAAAATATTTCCTTTCTTCAATTTTCCGCACCAATGAAGTTCGAAGAATTTGGAAAAAAATATATACTTTTTTTTTTCAAATTTACAATGTGTTTGCATTGTGAGAGAACAAAGAAGAACATCAGTTGCATCAACCAGTTGCAAAGTTACAAATAATAATGGAGTTACATTAACATTAATAATTTCATATGTGATACAGCATGAGATTCATTGGAATTTTATTTTCAAAAAATACCCCTTTTCGTGCAATCAGAAATGTGTACACAAAATTAGTCTTCAAAATGTATAATTATATATAAATGTTCTGTTGAATAAAAAATTCTGTTATTTTGATTATTGTTTATTTCATTATTTTATTTTATATTTGAAAATTTGTTTGGGTTAAAAAACAACATTTTGATAAAATATCGAAGAAATAAAACTATTAAGATATTTTTGTCACTTTTTTATCTCACTGATGTAATTTTTTGTTGGTTGATAGAATGTAGGCCCCTTTAAATAATCTGCATCAGAAATATCGAGAGATACAATCAAAAACTGCTCTTTTTTTGTTGAATTTTAGTTATTTTCCAGCTGATCTTAATTGGCACACGGTTGCAAATCACGTATGTACCCAGCATGCGGTATGTGTTTTTCTCAATGACATTTATATCTGGACGCTCGTAAATTCGTCGTGATTAGTGTAATATTGATATTTGAATGATCTCAAAGTTGCAATCCCACGATCACGGACCAGCTTCAAGTTCAACATTTCATATAATGAGTTCCAGTTCTGTGCATAGCATGACGTCATGACAAGACATAAACGTCCGGCCTACTTAACTGTCCGGTTGGAGAGGCTGCATAAAATTTAGCATAATCCCGAATTTTTGGGCTTAACAAACAAGAGCTCACATCTGTTTTAACTACGCCGTCCCGTAGAACGCCGACTAAGTTCTTTAAAAACACAGGGCGTGGGGTCAGGTAACCGAAAAGGATTTTCACACCAAGAAGCGGACCGCATATAATATACATATTATCAACTGCATTTCGGCTCAACTATCTCCGCTCTATCGATTGTTTTTGTCGAACGTTCGACTAGTTCATTAAATCAAAAAATAAGGGCTCACATTTACATGTAAAAGCTACGCGCTTTTACATATACAGATAATGATGAAACAATTTTTTTCCATTTTTTTTTTTCACCTTCGTCCATTTTTGGACACGTCATTGAATTTGGTCCTTCGTTCGCAATCAATGGACGATCGAAGAAAAAACATAAGGTCTGTTCCTGCGTTGGAGCAGGGGTGAAACTCAGCTGCCAAGATCAGCTGAAGTGGCGCGTATCTTGCAGTCCCCAGCACCAGCTTCGGAATTTTAAATGCGACCCCAAGCGAGGGTCCTGACACACGTAAGACCGGCCAGGCCACGTGAAGCGCCAAAAAATGCATGTGCCCTCGTGACGTCAAACGTACATACCCCACCTGGCGTAACTGCGCGCGAAATCGACCTAAGTACCCGGCAAGGGTCCGAAGGAGGGACTTTAAATCAAGAAGGGCCAGATGAAAGGCCCGAGGAAAGATTATTTGCGACATATCTGAAGGGTCCACACGTGGGAAAGCCAGAGACACGTGGACTTTAATAGGTATCTTTTAACACCTGGAATATCGGCACAGATTGATCGGAGCTGCCGAATTTGCGTTGAAAATTGCGATTTTTCAGCGTGAGAAAGTGCGAGGCGATTCGTCAGAACAAGGCCAACGAATGTTTAATTTAATTTGACTGCAAATAGCCAACAGTTTGGTCTCTTCCGCTGAATCTCAACGTTCGTACCATATGGTCATCCTTTGGCGTAATCGTTTTGAAATGAAAGCCCAGAACACGGGTCTCGCTCTGCTGATCGAGGTGACGCTGCAGCTGCGACGTGCAAGTCCGAAAATGAAAAAAAAAAATGTCGAGCATCATGCAAGAACTACTGTATCGCGCCCGGGCAGGTGACATTGGTCGCGTGTCGACTCCCCTTCTTACGCGCAAGGAAAGCATCTTACACAATCTCATTGTGCCGACACCCTTCTTACGCATTCACTTGCGGTCTCTTTAACCTGTGAGTCTAACGAGCAAGAGACTCCCTTTGAGAAATTGCCTGTAAGATTTCAGGTCAACCAGCCGGATCACACTTTCTTCCATATCATACTGATCACGACTCCCTAATTCTTTGTTGTCCATTTTAACATACACCAAAAAAAGATGTCGCAATTATGGACTTCCAATCTTGAATCTCTGAAATGAAAGATTTACTCTCAAAGTGGGACATGCAATTTCGCAAAATAGTCAGATGTTTTTGTAACTTTTAATATCAATTAAATGTATCGAATTCAAATTTGTGAAACTATTTCATACTTTTTCTAATTGTTTGTGACAATCAAAAAGACAACTGGTTCAATTTTAAACAAATTCTCACTTTCCATAAAAAAATTTTAATTTACAAAAAATAGAGAATAGAGAAAATAGTATTATGCGATTTATTAGTCATTAACAAGAGGTTATAGAATTAGTCATAAAATTATAAAATTATTATGAATAATTATCATTTCAAAAAATGATATTTTTACTGTACCGACAGTCCCACCTTAAAATTCTATTCTCAATTTTTGATATCAATTTATTTTTATAAGAATTGATTGAAAAATTCAAACTGAATGAAAAAAGGAGAGGAAAGATTTTTAAATAAAATGAAGTATTGGAAATATCTGACGAAATCTCTCCTTTGCGGAGACTCAGATTTTTATAATGATGAAATAATTATATGGTAACGAGTGAATTTATGTGGAACAGGCAATCGAAAATCCGTTTCGATACAAAGTAAATTAAGTTTATGGAGCACGGCAAGAAAATCGATAAATAAAGAAGCAGGTGATGTCGGACGCGTGCCATGATTTCTTTTTATAAGATTCATGCAAGCCCCTTCTTCTTACGGAGGGAGCCTACGTGAAAGCTTATGAGATGCAGTCGCTGTTTGAGAACCCCAGAATCCTACTTGGATAAAGCACATCTGATTCCATTGATCGGCAAATAAAACAGTGAAGCTGAACATCCGAACTAAATTCGTAATCGATACTAAGCTCTAAAAAATATTCATCCGCTAAAAGACGAACAAAAAATTGTTCGACCATTTGTCAATCTACAAGTGTCGTGGAAATTCTCTGGAAAAGCGACATTTAAACGCCAGACAAATTGGGTGTTTATTTCTCCATTAATCTTTTCTGTGGGAAAAATATAAAGTTCCATAAGAAAAACACAATGGATTCATTCATGGGAACGTATAAAATTTTCGAAATTCAAAAAAGGCTCCGTCGTAAAATAAGTCCCAAAACTTTGATTTAGAAATACCAAAAGCATCCTTAAAAAATAAAAAATTAAAATCAATTTTTTTCCATCAATTCCAGTGTAACTTTTTTCCCCGCATTTTTGGGTTAAAATATTCTGTCCAGTGGATTTTTGATTATACAGTTTATGGGTTCAACGGTGAACATATTTTTTCAATCATTTTTTTATCCGTTGAAATTCTGATTTTAATTTCACCGAAAGTAGAATCACCGATGATAATTCAATACATTACGGTACATGACCCGAAGAATATGTATTGAGGGTACGGAGTTTGAGCCAAATATAATATTTCGGGATGGTTCAGTTTGGGACTCGTCAGCAAAAGATGGATAAAGAGAGGTAAAAAAAAAAGGAGAAGCGTGATACATTTATTGGGCCCAAGCCGAATGCGGCCGAAAGGTTCGTCGAAGATTGCCGAGACGATGGTGGGAACGCATAGCGTTGACTGTTCTCACCACGTCGCGCGCGTTCTGTGAGCCAGGAGCGCAATGATGCAGCGCTGGTCATGTGCTGCAAAGCGCTGGCTACTGCATGGTAACCTGCCAGGGAGATCGCTCTCCCCAGTGGACCAGGCTCGTTTGAAGTCCGCCTCCTCCGACGAGCTGAATTCGCCACTGTGCCCACTTCGAAATGCTGCACTCACGTCGTGTCCCGTATTGGAATTCTCGTGACCCTTTGATGGACCGCCGCGACCATCCAGCTTCTTTGTATTCTTCTACCACTTTGATACAATCTCCGGATAAACAATAATGTCATTAAATTTAATCACGTAAATTAGATATCCAGTTTGCAGCCGACTGCGATATCCTCCTAATGACGAGAACAAAAAATCCATGAAATGTAATTGTAGACTAATTGCCAAACAAGTAAAAACTCATCCAGCTTTTTGTCATCGAGTTACTCACGTTCGATGACAAAAATCATGAAAGGTGAAACGATCAAATTTCGGACGTCACTGGAGTCTTGCAAAATTTACGGAACGACGTTCAATTTTTAATTTCGCAACTTCCGGTTGGAATGTTTTCAAAATTATAAAAAACAATGGAAATAATGTATTATGATTGAACGAAAAAAAAGGCGTCCAGAGGTTGTGTGCAGAAAAAAAAAGTTGTTTCTAATATATTCCTGCCCTAATAAGAGTACAAAATCTGGCAGTCGGTCTCTCGTGTGTCCGCCACGCGTACTTCTAGAAGAAGGTATAAGCATGTAATAGATGCACGCGATTGGCGCTTTTCTTTTCTTTACTTTGAGCTTGTTTTTTTATTCTTTTTTCTTACACGCAGCTCACACGCTGAGTTACCAAATTCATTTACAGTCAATATGCAGGATAAGATGGACGCTAAAGGGTAAAGGCAGTGCCAATGCTGAAACGTGGGAACTATTGCCAGGTGATCGTCTTTTCTTTACCCTACGAAGTTTGCAAGCAATGACAAGACCTACTTTGGTTAGGGGAGTGCGCGAAAGCTGTAGTGAAATCGATGTACGAGAGCCAGCGCACATTGTTGGTGCAATGTGCATGCAACTGAATAATTACTTATTAAATAAATTTTTTGATCCAAAATGTTTTTGATGTAATTTAGTTGATATAATCAATCCAATGAGATGTATTTAAAAAGGGCGTAGTTTTTAGGGACTCCCTAAAAGTAGCATATGCACAAACGAAGCATATGTGTTGTCAAAAATCTATCATTGATCAGTAGGTTTTTTTGGCATTATTAAAACGTGATTATATTCGGTCAGAGATCGAATTTGTTTTTGATTCGTGGGAAATCAAGGGTAGCAGGCCTAATTAGTGGCCGGAAGCATATATTCTGGACTCGGATGTTTCCGTTCTTCCGGCGCGTCCACGCATTGCGGTAGAACTGTTTTCGTATTAATCCTGGGTATCTGGAGTTTCACTCAAAAGGAAGTATTGCGGCTTGAAATTTAAAATCTCGTGGTCTATTTGACCAACTTGTTATTTCGCATCATCCTTTTCAACAACTATGATTATCGAACAGTTTATTATATTTTTCTTAAAAGCAACTAACATTAAATATATAAAAAAGTATAGAAATAAATGAAATATAGATTCATATAAATATATTTAATATAAATAATATAAATAAAATAGATGTATAAAATAAATAAATGAATAATAAGAAATAAATTCATCCTTTTCAACAACTATATGATTACCGAGCAGTTTTATATTATTTTTCTTAAAAGTAACTAAAATTAAATATAAAAAAAAGGTATAGAAATAAATGAAATATAAATTCATATAAATAGAACAAAATAAGTGTATCAAATAAATAATAAGAAATAAATTATACAAATTGAATCTTACAATGAACTGCATTTTTTCTTGGAAAAAAGAGCCTTCGACCGACGCGATTAATTTTTTTAGATTACAGGACTTTTGTACAAAATTTATTATTGCGTAATGAAATCATAAAATGCTATACCACCAGCACAATGGGACAAAACGTAAATGAAATACTTGGGTTTTTGTTGCTTAAAATTGTGCCTTATGGCTAAGCAATATAATATACCAGTTTCAGGGACAATGCTGCGCTTTAATACTGCATATTATGAGTTTATTGGAGGATGGTATATTCCAAATAAATTCATGAAATACGAAGGAAAAGCCATCCTTTTGCAAGTAATGCCGACATTTTGTAGGTCCAGATGGAGATGACTGAAATGTACGCGACAAAGGACATTTTCGATTTTATTCTTTTATTGTATTTTCTCGGTCATTAGGGAAAACGCAGAAAAAATGCGCTTTTCTTTCATAAAAATTTGAATAATTTTTTACGGATGTCAGCTTTTTTATTATATTTTTGCTTGTTCAGAATAAATAATCAAATTTTAATTGAGATATGAAAAACATCCTTTCATCTAAACCGGTAGAACAATTCATACTCGGTGGATTGTTTTGATTACTTTTGCAGCTGCAAAAATTGATAGTATCACTATAAATTTCACTACGTGATAATTGACTCTGATCAGTATCACATGCGTAAAAGCGTTTTACGCAAATAAAAAGTTGAATCAGTAAAAAGCTACTTGCCCACTGCGAAGGTCCGCTTGTTTCGTCTTCTTTGTTGCAGTTCCGGTGTTAGCGTGACGGAAACTCGAAACCTGAAAACAAAAGTGCATATTATAAAACCTCTTTGAAAGTCACTGTATGATGCAAAAATAAACGAATTTATCCCTGCGCTATTCAAACGGATTGTGCAATCTTGATTACTGGAGTACATCGTTTGATTTGACCACAATCTCAAAATCATATTTCGACTTTTAAATAACAACAAAAAATTTTTTCAATCTAATGACTTTTTCGTGACCTGGTAAAACTATCAAAAATGAACGACAAATAATTTTAGCGTTATAAATGAAATTGCCTAATGATCAACTAATGAATGAAGCGTGTAAAGTTGAAAAAAAAATCTACGGATCATTTAGGAAAGAAATTTTGTGAAGTAAAAGTTTTTCGGGTGGATGACAGTTCATAAATCATAAATTTGTCTTTTTATTGTTCCCATCGTCATTGTCGACGACAATTTTTCGGTAACTAGTTTTGTCAACATTGCTTTTTGAAGTTTTATTTGCGGCCTCAGGTCCTCCTGAGAAACATTCCCGATATCCCAAATAGTTTTACGACTACCACCAAAGACAAAATTTTCGAACACGTGCAAGGACAAATATTTTCTTTTTTATTTCCCATTTAATTTAAAGTTAATGTGTTTTAGAAAGACTGTCGACAGACGCGATTGGAACAGACAAAAAAAATCGAAAAATATAGAGGGTGCGTTCTATCGAGCTGATAACCCATTTGTTCTAAATAAACAGAGGTTCAAACAATGCCTTCTTCCGAAAGCAAATGCTTCTTCCGTTCATGGGAATTCCCATGCCGGGCTCGTATTTCTCTTACGCGACGCATACATGGCAACATTAGATTCCAACTCGCATGCCGCTCACACTTATGAAGCGTGGTAATTAAAATTCACCTAAACAATTTTTAACTCATTTTATGAACTATCCGTTTTTTTTCGACAATTCACTGATAAGTAAATTAATAAAAGTGATTTCACTTAACTTTATAATTAATTTTATATGGTCTGATCAAAATTTATAGATAATAAATTGTAATTCTTATTGTTTTTAATATTACATACACGATATCTAAATACGATATTTATTGATAACGCGTGTGTACCATTAAAAAGTTCGAATTTATCGAATTAATTGTTTGTTACATCATTCGGGGTCAATTATTTTATTGCGATAGTTCAACAAAATGTTGCTAAATGTTAGGAGTGGGGGGAATGTTTGTAGATAAAAAATAATACTTAGGCCATAGTGTGAATTCCTATACATCAACAGGTCTGAGAACTAAGGACCCCCCACTTTAAGGAACCCCTAGCTTCCCTCTCTCAAGCGTTCCCCTTACTTTACAAGTTTACGAGTGCATCGGCATGTGGTATCCAAATTCGAAAATGTCAAACAGTTGCACTTCACACTTCGCACTGAACAGCACTGCTTGTAATGACGTAGTTTTGCACTAACGATCAGTCGAAGATAACTTTGACTGTCAATGTTTCGAACTCAACGGTGACACGGATTGGATAAACAATTATTGAAAAACAAGTTTGTGATTCTGCGTTCATTCGTAGTCCAGTGATTTTTTCCTCCAAGTGAATTTTAGTGACAAATCAAATGGTTGATTACTACAACGACAAAATGTCCGGAAGTGACGAAGAATCTGAATCACAACCGAAAGGATTATCCAAAGCTGAATTAAGAAGGGTAAATTAAAATTTCATTTTGAAAAAAAGGGTTTTCAAAGATAAATAAAAAGTTTAGAATTTGCTATATTCAACTACGAAATTTTGCGGTATCAAATTTATGAAATTTTATTATCGATGGCATTAATTGTGCATGAAAATGTTAATTAGATTTTTGTTTGTTTTTTATAGAATAACAAACCTATCATGGAAAAAAGAAGACGTGCTCGAATTAATCAGTGCCTTGATGAACTTAAAAGCTTAATTCTGGAAGCGATGAAAAAAGACGTAAGTATTTGTACTTTTTAAAAATAGAAGAATTTTTTTATTATCCTTTCGTAGTTCCCACGAAAAAAATTAGGGTAGATTTTTCGGAATATTTTTTAATTTAAACATATCCCTCTTATCATTGAGCTAACGATTACATTGGGCGACAAGTGAAGGCGGGTTTTGTTTTAGCGCCTCCGAAGCTACGGCGTGGGAAAGCCTCGTGCGAACTCCGTTCCGCTTATATGACTACCCGTATGCACGTGTATTTAGATAAAGAAAGATGAGCGCGGTCGCGTGTAAATTATACCAATACATGAGAAATTTAATTTAAAATGATTAAATTCTAAAATAACGAACTTTTTACGTACATCATTAATTTTATTTAAATTAATCTTTTTTTTTTCGTTCGAGAAATTAATTGTAAAAACAACATAAAAAATAATATCAAAATGAACAAAATTTAAATTAATGCAACGAGTACAATCTAAAATCCGGTGCTTTAAGTCTATCAAATAATAAGATTTAATTGATTGACAGTAAAATAAACGTGAACGAATCTCAGTTCATTTATGAGCCGGTGGTAATTCAATAATAGACGTCGTGATAAAAAAATACCGGTTCAATTGTGTCTGATTAAACGGAATAACAGAGACGTTTTGCCGAGACACTTCTAGGAAACCCATTTTTAAATGCAAACCCACTTTTAATTGCTACTTTTTTAATTTGTTTATAATATTTTTAGAAAAATGAATTTGTACTTATCATAAAAACGATAATTATTTTATTAATAATAATAATTTATTGAGCAAACACTTGAAAGTTGTTGCAGCAGCTCTGAGGTTACGCAATACGAAATCATAATATTTTGAATAAAGCCATCAAAAACGGCAGAGGTCGGATTCTGCCGAAAACCAAGATTTTATCGCGTTGTCTTGAAAAAAATATCTTCTCAGCACCTCGACCGTCTCGTATCGATGTGTAACACTATATCCTTTGGCAAACTCTCTCACCATTCTCCGTTCATCCAGATGACTTCCGCTACCTGCTTGGTCCGATGTCTGTGTCCGTCCATCGGTTTCTTCTTTCCCCTACCACATCATCCGTTCTATGTTACGCCCCCCGCGTTCGTGGGAACTTTGTGTGGTAATTATTGAAAAAAAGACCTCATCTTATGTTGAAAAAAGATCCTTTTCCCATACACCAGTTTGCCTAATGCACCTCTACTTTCGCGAAAAAAACGAGCTTTTCTTTTGCTCTTAGATATTTTTAACAGGTGCCAGTGTCCTGTCCAATAAAAGGTGTCAAGACCTTTCTTTTCAATTGAAATCGGATAGATCCACATAGAATTTTACGACGGTGATATCAGATTAGGGATTACAAAATAATTAGTAACAAACAAGAATTTCAATCTTTTCTATTAATTTTTTAATTTCAAATAAATGTAAACGGTCCAAAATCTTATGTCATTCTATTATAAAAATTGACAATAAATTGTTTGAATGTGATAATTTTTTTTTTTTTTTGAAATTTTGTTTAAATTTGGAGTAAAAAAGAATCATTTTAATGATAAATCGCAAGATATTGAATACGATATCAAAAAAGGAAATTTGAAATCACAATCGCTTATTCTTTGAATCTTTTATACTTTGGGTTATATTCGGTATCAAACTCAAGTTTCATCTTTTCATAAAAACCAACTCTTTATCACAATATTGTGCGTGATCGACTTTAGCCCGACTCCCACGCCCATTGTCAAAGTTGTTCACCATAAAAATGCGAATGCTAAACCGCCTGAGGGATACAAATCTCGAACACAGTTGAACTTGTCTGAAAGAGACCCAAATCAAAGCATTGAGATGTACATTGTCATTTAAAGATCCAGCCCAAACTCCCATGATTCGTCAGCTTTTAAAGAGAAGAGTTGTTTATAATTCCGGGCTTTAAAATATCCTTTCATGAATTTCCCACGATATTAAAAAAAAACTGCCTAATTTAGCAGACTTCATGTAATAAAATTAATTCTATTATTTTCTTTTTAGCCAACCAGACACTCAAAGCTGGAAAAAGCAGACATCCTAGAAATGACGGTTAAACATCTACAGACCATACAGAGGCAGCAATTGAATACCGCGGTGGCGACCGATCCAGCAGTACTGACAAAATTCCGCTCGGGTTTTTCGGAATGTGCATCCGAGGTTTCACGCTATGTAAATCATTTGGAAAACGTGGATCCAGCGGTGAAACAGCGATTGGTGGCACACCTCAACAGCTGCGTGAATAATTTGCAACAGGTAGCGCCATTCTACAGCCATTACGTTCCCTACATGCCGGAACGCCTTTACCCAGAAATCAAAGTGGGATTCCAGAACGATTTCCAAAACGGGGACGAAAACAATAACGATGGGACCAGGATCCAAATTCCTTCCGGTGTGCCACTGATTCCGAGCCGCTTGGTCACAGGAGAGTTGGCTCTGTTAGTGCCCCAGTCAGCCGGTCTTACGTCCAAATACTCGTTCTTTCCGCCTACCCAAGAAACATCAAGAGTGCACCCTTCTTCGGCTTTCACCGCAGTCAAACGACCTCACAGCCCGTTGGTCAGTCCCACCACATCTACTTCTAGTTTCGACGATAACCACCAACCTGAACCTTACCAAAACTCGCAGTCGCCCAAAATGCAAAACCGTTTCAAAGTTCCAGTTCCGGATTGCAGTTCAACTTCCTCCAAAAGCGCCTCTTCGCCAGAAACACAGAAAGCTCAAGTCAGCTCGACGAGCGACAGCAATTCGCCGCTTACCAGTTTTGCAAAGCGGTTACAAAGTCCAACAGTACCTTCAGAAGTTGTGGCTGAATCTATGGAAAAATTACGTCAACCGCTGTCCGTTATCACCGATAAAGCATATAATAGTAGATCTTCGAACTTTGTAAAAAAAGAAGGTTTAAAAAGGCACAACTCTGATGGACTTCTCACGATCTCGGAAAAAAGACCTAAATATAGTGATATTCATGCTCCATCATCAATGAGTAATAATTCCTTTGATGGTTCTGTGAGAAATCCTTTTGCTCATACAGCCGAAGACCTTTCAGGTAAAGCTTCATCGTCGAATGCAAGAGAACATAGATATGAGGAACAATATGTTAACAATGCTGAGTCGCTAGTTGTTAACAACGATATGTGGCGACCATGGTAGATTTATTAATTTTGAATGTTTTATTCATTTTTATCATTGATTAATCAGTAATCTAAATTAAATTTTTGGAAATTATGACGATATTGAAAAGGCAAAAAAAATTTTTTAATTATGATTCTATACATTTCTAATTGTTTCTAAACTGCGACAGTATGAACGAATTTCGAAATAATTATACTCTTCAATTTTTGTCAATGAATGAAAAACAAAATTAGAGCAAATTTACTTAATGTACACCACGTGCATATGAAAAACAGATATCTTTGTAACGACGAATCAATCATATGTTACATAAAAAGATGACACATATAATACGATGAACCAAAAAAAAAAATTTCGTATTGACATGAATCTAAGGGCTACTATTATTATATGAAATACATTTTGATATAGTAGTATAAGATAATGTAAATCTATTGTAATTAATGTTCAAACGAAATTCGTGATTTATGCAAAATATCAATATTAGTTTGTACGGAAATTTACTCATTTTAACTATAACGACGAAACGATGTTACGCGTGTAAATATCTGTATATATATTTAGTGTGTATACCACTTCTTAATTGTTTTTGATAATATTTTTATTTCACATATTGGATAAGTTATAATACTTATCTATAGTATTAAAAAGTTTGTGATATGTATGTTTTTAAATAACCAACTTTTGTAACAAAAGTTTTCTTTTTAAGTAAGTGAAAATATAAAAATATTGAAAACATGAAATGATTTGTTTCATATACCTTTGCTCCATTTCATTTTCAATAAACAAAGGTTACAGCAAATTCAAAATGTTTGGTGCAATTTGATTCTACGAAAATTATGTAAGTATTATTGAACTGTCAGAATAGTTGTAAGAAATGAAATTGAAGTAATTGGAGTCAGATTGTAGAAGATCAAGGGCATCCAATATGTATCCTTGTGTCCGATGTAATATATTTCAGTGTCAGTGTCACGCAGCCCTACATCATTACCATACTACAGAAAGTAAAATAAGAAGAATTGATTTAAATTTAATAAATATTTCTGTAACCATAGAATTTTTAATGAAAAGTTGTAATTTTATTGATAAAAGATAAATATGAAATTTTATAAAAATAATGTTTATAGTGAAAGTATAATTGAAACTCTGACAAATGGAATTTTATTTAGATTGACATGATTACCATCGAATGAAAAAACAAATTATAAAATTCATAACTCTGACTACTGGATGAAATTTTATATATGATGAACAACATAAAACGATGATCTTTTATATCATTTAAAAGCCGTTATCTGAATCACTATTCCATCAATTATATTTTGCGAAACGTAAATAAGCATTCCAATTAAAAATTAATTTTTATTATCATCCCACCAATTCAAGAGCATAATGATTGATCTGACGCGTCTGAACTCCCAGACACCATTGTTATACTTTATTTTCATATAGGCATTCGAAATAGACATATTATGAATAAACGCAACTAATTGTTATTTCACAAATAAAAACCCATAGAAAGAAAACAAAGGTAGACCTATCAAAACCACCTGCCAAATGTTTTTTATAATTCATAACACACAATATGAGAAAAAAATTGCATTTAAAACACCATTGAACACAAATTTTTTGCATCATCTTTTTGGTGCAACTTTTTCGATATTAATCAATTATTATGCATGATTCTTATCGTTATCGTTAGAGTGGAAATATTTCATGTAATTGATTAAAAAGTTAAATAATGATTCACAAATATTGAATAAACCTCATAAGTATAAATCATTTACAAATGATTTTACGCAATGATATTTCATTATCACATGTAATTCTTTTGTCCGAAAAATCAAAATCGCTAATTTCTACCACATGTTTTTTCACGTCACATGTTTGTTCAATTGTGACAAGTTTCACAATTGATTGTTCTTCCAATGTCAAAAAAAAATTGTTTTATTGTTAAAATCGTAAGATGTACTTCAAGTACTGTTTTATTCGATTTGATACAAAGACCCCTGTTTAATGAAAATTCAATTAAATCGACTTCGTGCATTAAATTGGATCCTGCAAAGTACTATGACTCCTCGAAAGGAGTATCAAGTGTGGAATACAAAGTAGATTTGATGTTAAACAACAGAGACTACTGTCAAGTTCCGGCTGATCAAGGTGGTGAGCCGCCGATGCACACACATACGCATACATATGATCAATCTAGCATAAAAGATCCGTGCAGTTAAACATTGTCCGGCATCTCGATCAGAAATCCTTGCACTTCTGTCAGCAAATCCCAGAACGGCAAGACTTTTTGGACAGTTGTGTTGAAACAGTTTTAACAGTTAATTGGTTTCGATTAATTTATATTCATTTCTGAAAGTGCAGTGCTCACGAAATTTATTTTATCGACAATATTGTTGTCAAAACTATAATTACAATCAAATTAATTAGGATCGAGTCAGTGAAATCAAAATAAATTTGACATTTATTTGAACATTTTCTCAACTACAAAGGAATTGTTCTTATTTGACAAGTTAGACTGGTTGATAAAAGGGCTAAACTACTAAAAACTAATTCAATTCATTGTGCTGAAACTTTGTTTTATGTGACTTAGCAATTTTTTCTAATGGTATTTTTGCGCAGTTTGTAATCAAAAAAAAAATAATTATGTGATCAAAGATAAGACGTTAACTTGTGCAGTGCAAAAAAGACGTAGTGTCTACATTATTTCCTTGCAATTAAACATTTTTATACTTTTTATTTTGAAAATGAAACGTTACATTTTCATGTTGTTACCCATACTTGTGTCGGCACATAATATGGCTTTTCCACCTCAACCTGACTGGCCGAAATTATTACTACTAAGTGATTATAAAGTAGTTAATGAAATGAAAAATGATTATATCATCACCAATTTTGTGAGTACTCTAACAACGACTAAACAAACAATTTGCATCTAGCGAATAACTTTTTTAATGAATGAATAACACTGACATTGATATATATAAGTTTTATTTGCATGATCCTTCAGCAGTTGTCATTTTTATTGAAAAATTGATTGATAATTTTCTTTTTCAATTCCGGACAAGTTAGTAATTGACCATTATTTATTAATAAATGAAAATAGTGCAAAAAATTCGTTATACATTCTTATTTAAGCAAGCTACAATATCGCACATGTAATTTTTAATATTACAATGAATGAGACTATGTAACCATAATGAATTAAACAATTTTCAATTTTGCAATAGTTATTTTTATACATGAAAATTTGATTGAAAAATAAAATATATTATTAATGTTTGTTTGTACAAATATTTATTCCAGGTTGGATTAGTTCAACAAAATGGATATCCTGCTGAAGAACATCATGTCATAACTGAAGATGGCTATCAATTAACATTTTTCAGAATTCCTGGATCTCCAAATTATCCTAAGAGAAAAGGAAAGCCAGTGATTTTTATTCAACATGGCTTAACAGGTTCATCGGATCTTTGGATTATGTTGGGACCTGATAAAGATTTGGGTAATTTTTTTAATTCAACCCTTTACTAATACTGAATATCAATAAAAAATTTTTCGAAAAATTTGCATGAACATAAGAACAATAACAAAAACATGTAAATTATAAAGTAGTGAAAAATAGTTGTTTTTCATCAAAAAAAATCTGAAAAGATTAATAACATACAATCAAGTCGTTGACGTTTATGCATATCTATATGTTCTGCAAGTCTATGAAAAGTAATACAATAATGATCAAATACTAAAACAGAGGTTACCGACAAGGCAATTTTTTTAATTTTAATTGTCAATCAAATAGGAAGCTAATTTGACGAAAAAAAGGTGATTCACTAACTCATTTAGCTCTTTTCTAAATAAAAATTTTAATAAATTATTAATGAATAATAATTATTAAATTCGAAAAAAAGTTTCATTACAGAAATCATTGTTTTTTTGTTTTTTTGTTTTTTTTTGCATCCTACAATAATAAATAAAATATCTCATTTTATCTTAAATTTTCAATAATTTTTTTTTTTTGTATTCAAAACTCCACGTTAATGCAATCATAATGTAAACAACAAATATTTACTCGTCACTCTACTAAAGTAGCTACCAAGTACCAAATAATTTGATTTTCAATTTAAAATTGTCATGGGATTTAATTTTATTCTATATAAGGACTGCTATTTAATTATAATTAATATAACTTTAAAATAAATGATAATTTCTAATCTTTTGATTTAAGAATCATATAAAATTCATTAAAATTTTCTTTTCTTGCAAAAATTAATCTAGCATACTTAGCAGCCGATGCAGGATATGATGTCTGGGTAGGTAACGTACGGGGTAATTCATATGGAAGATCTCACGTCTATTTGTCACCTGATCACGACCCGAAATTTTGGGAGTACAGGTTCGTATATAGTATATATATTAGAGTATATATTTTACTCAAATAACAATAATAACGTAATTTCTTATCAATATAGCAAAAAATAAATAAAATAATGTTAAACTTAATTACTCGGAATAAGTATTTCTGATGTCTTGTAAATTTAAATGCACAGATGTAGACATGGTTGTCAGATTTCAGGGGCTATGATACTTGTTTATCTATAGATTTATTTTGCTCTATTTTGCCTGAAGTGATTTTCAAATTATTTAAATTGATGTTTACATTACTTTCATTATTCTTAATAATTTATGTTATTTTATGTCTCACAATTAAAAAATAATAATTTATTCACTCCTGTTATACTGCAACCATGTAATCGTGGACGTTCAGACGATGACAAAATTAAGGAAATATTATTATCTTTTTGTTCGCCACACGAATATTTTTGATAAATCAATCTAAAATTGTATATTATTATTTCAATCATTGAATCGATATTGCTTTATAATATTCTTAATATGTACCTATAATTTTGTATTTATTAACGTTTTTCATAAAAATAATTTTCATTTTATTTTGCATTAGTTACCATGAAGTTGCTCTGTATGATTTGCCGGCTATGATTGACTACGTTTTAGCAACAACTGGCCAAAAATCTTTATCTTATATCGGTCACTCACAAGGAACCACGATCAGTTACGTATTATTATCGACCAAGCCAGAGTACAATAAAAAATTCCGTATTAACATAAGTTTGTCACCCGTTACATACTGGGCTCACGAAATACCAGGACTTTTAGATATCTTTATGAAAAATGTAGACATTATCGAGGTATTAAAAATCAATTTCAATTATTAAAATATTTTTATTTTTTATAGTCAAAGATCATATGATTTCGTACTTGTTTTCATTATTTGAAAACATTTTTTTCATTATTCAAAATTAATTAAATTTTGGTTGCAGAAAATATTTCAACAAAATGAATTTTATGAAATGTTCCCACAAACTCCCATGAACATTTTTTTGGGAGAAAAATTTTGTGGAGACTCTTCTATTTTTCAATCTATATGCGCAGCAATTTATTTCCAATTATCTGGAGTTAACGTTGCTCAGTTGAATTCGGTAAGACAATCATTCATAACTTACTCGTAACAAATGCACGATTGATCAATTTGAGGTATAACGAACTTTTAATCTTTAGAGCGTAATCACCCATATACTACGATATGGACCTGCAGGAACTTCAACTCAATCTTTTCTACATTATACTCAAAATATATTAAATCCAGGTTAGAAAAATTCAAAAAGCAAAATAAAGCATTAAAAACAAATTAAAACATTAAAAATTAAAAGAAATAAAACAATAACAAATAAACGAAATTATTGATTTATACTTGAATAATTATAATAAAAAGTATATTTCGTTCAACTATGACTTTTAGGAACATTCCGAGCTTATGATTACGGAAACAAGTTCAAAAATATGGAGAAATATAACGAAATCACCCCACCGTCCTACAACATAAAAAATGTTATTGCTCCTAGCGCACTAATTTATGGTCGTGGTGATATTTTATCGTCTGAAGAAGTGAGTACATAAAAAAACTATAAAATCATCTTATGTATTTTTACGAATAAATATTACTTCATTGGTTCTATATTTTTAGGAAGCATTTTATTTAGCCAAACTTCTACCTAATGTCGTAGCTGTGGAAGCAGTTCCAGATGAAAACTTCGGTCACCTGGACTTCTTATTTGCGAAAGATGTCAAACCCCTTCTAAACGATCGCATATTGAAAATTTTATCTAAATTGAAGTACGACAATAATAATACACCAGTGAACGATTTCAGGAAAACAAAATTTGCATTGCAATAGTTTCTAACAAGTCTTATCGCAAGTTACAATTTCACATAATTAATCTCAAAACTTTACTAACTCCGATGATAATTCATTCACGGTTATAAGAATTTATTCATCATTTCAATTTCACTCATGAAAATAGTAACTAATTTATGTAGATAACATATCCAAAACGATATTGTACATACCTAATCGTGACTTCGGTAAAATTGACGCAAAAAATGCAAATTGTATAAAAGTGTAAATCGACCTCTTAATTTATTAAGACTATTGTATAGTTTTTGGTTAAAGTCACATGAACTTACTTTATAAGTTTACATATTAATTGACAAGGTAATTCGAGAGTTGGTGCGCACTCATCGGGCCTCTTTGTCTTACAACGAAAAATCTAAGCAGTTATCTTTTTTTGGGTGTCAAGTTAAATATGTGCGCACCTACTCTGGAGAAAAAGAAAAAAAGTCGTGAAGATACAGCCTACTCAAGGTAGAATTGAATAAATAAAATAATAAAATTCAGTAATTTTAGTAATTTGTTTGTATCTACACGATCTTTTCTACGCAAGCGAATTATATTCATATTGTAAATAGTCTAAATTCTGTTGTAAATCATTAAAAATTGTTAATATTAGAAACTGTTACCTTTAATAAATTTTGTTGAATAAAATATTTATATCACCGAAATTAATTGCATTCATTTTTTTTCATAAATTTCATTAATATGCTCATACTAACCAAATTTACCAAAAAAGTTCGATAAATTGGAAATAAATAATTCTTTTGTGTTGCCATGAAAAATAAGGATCAACTTTATTCCTGTCTC
>JAAMPD010001394.1:0-24999 GCA_025266255.1 Trissolcus basalis | reverse complement strand
TTATATCATTTTTTTTTTTTTTCATTATTTCGACTCAGAAATAATTATCATGTTTACACTAAAAAATGAAATATAATACAGTTTTACAATAATTGAATAAATACTGATGAGGTTCTTACTAAAACAGAGCCGCAGTTAACAATATTCATTTACTTTGAATTTAATATTCATAAAATTAGATTTTACCATTGGATTACTGTTCAAATTAAGGCTCAAGTTTGATTATTACTTGATTTTTTATGTTGCAGGTGGAGGAATATCGATGACAGATGCAAGTGGCAAGCCATATGTTAGTGCTGCTAGGAATGGATCAATGGCTTCAGTAGCAACAACAGGCAGCATAGCCAGTACAGCTTCACCTCTACGAAGTTCTTTAAAAAAACCTCGAACCCTTGGCATACAAAATCCAGGTTATTCGGCCCACAGTCCAACGTTTACGAGAAATGGCTCTCAAAAAAAAGTTCGCATACAGACACATTCAACAGACGTTTGAGTAGTGCGTGATATCGCAAAAGTCGAAATATGACCCTCGGGAAAGAAACATATAATGATATAACCGTAAAATATTAGCAATAAATGCCAATATAGGAGCTTCATTTCAATGCCTAGCTCTCTCTCATTATTTTAAGTGATATTTGAATTTATATGCACAACACGATCATCATGCATTGATTGTATGATTATAAAGTTAATATATAGTCATCATCTTATATGTCTCTTTTAACAAGCGGATCGTATTTAATATTTTGTTATGTTGTGTTATTTATGTTGTTACAAAAACAAAAAAAACTTGGATGAATGCATGAATACATTCCAGCTTTTAATTCGAATCAGAGACTAATTTTCATCAAGTTTGCACAAAACATGAAAAAATAGGATATTCGGCATTTATTTCAGTTTCCAAAGTTTGATTATCATTCATAATTAGCTCAAAGGACCTCGCTATAACCTTATAGGATACTATAAAGTGATGTTTGTGTACGTAAGAAATCTTACGTCAACTAGTTTCCTGTTACTCTCTCCGAATCAAGCATTATCAGCGTTTCAATGAATTTAAAATATATATATATTCAGTCAGGATTTTGAGTTACTGATCCATATGTTGTGAGCATTGATGCGTATAATCATATTTTATTTTTGTAACTATACACTGGGAAAAAAGCTACTTTGAATCAACTATACGTTGCTTAAAATTAGTATTTCACACCTGAGTTCAAGTATTATCACTTGGATTTAGTATTTTCTATTAAATTCAAGTATAATATACTTCATTCTATTAATTTTTTTTTCCAGTGTAGATATGAAGGTAATACGTGAAGTTGACTCATACATTCAAATGCATGTGAAATACACCGTCGAAATATGAGTTCGTACATAAAAGACGCCACTATTTCCTGTACCCATTCAGAACAAACCAAACTGCGATCATTTGCGTGCACCTTGTTTCAACATCAGTCGCACTACCACTGAGTGTTGAATATGTGGTTGAATGTGTAACTGCATACCAAGAATTGTTATTTGTTAGAATTTATTTTGTTAGAAATATTATTAACTATACGAGGATGAAAAAAAAAATGTTACGTGACGTTTATTGTTTTTTGGAAATAAAATTTAGTACTTTGTTATTGAAGACAAAAAAGCGGGTTGACGCAAAGACGCAAGCGGGTTTTTATTTTGTGCAAACTTAAAGTCTTTTGAATTTTTTCATACCTTTAACTGCATACACACGTGCTTAATGCAATCAATTTAGTTTTGCTTTTAACTCCGAAACCTCGAAATTAACAAAATATACAGGAAATTACATGTATTTAATTAAGGCTGGTGCGAGGTCCTTTTGAAAACAATAGGAATACGTGCTTTGTTACTTTAGTTCATTAACACATACAGTACTAAGTCTGTAAATAGTACTGATTCTCATCAAAACTTGATACCATTGAAATCATCAAATTCTTATTGAAGTAATTAAAACACAAATATAGTTACGAAATCAATTTTTTACAAAGAATATGCACCATATTGATAAGATTTTTCTAAAAAAATTTTAAAAGTACTTGAAGAGTTAAATATCATGTCAACGTTTACTAATTTTGCAGTGGTTCTACAAATATGCAATAAATAATATATACGTTTATGTAGCTGTATGCAACATTCGTGTACGTTAACATTTTATCAATTCATCATATCAATTTATAGAAAATAACTTGAATAAAGCACAAATGAACTAGGTATGTGATATCTAATCAAGATCAATAATAATGGGTGAATTCTAACATGAGAAATGACTAGCATAAGTGAAACATTAATGCAGGCATATATGGATCATTCACAAAACATATATGAACATTAGGTATTTTATTTCAGTCGAACAAAAACGAAAAATTAGTATACTAGGTTCACAAATGATCCGTAAATTTACTCTACAGCAAGTACACTGCGATTGTAGTTTAAAAATCAAATCACACGAATGTTGTTCAATGAAGGCATGAAGTTTTGTAATGGCCACTGAGCAAAAAAACAATGTTTCTTTCATTTGATTATGCTTGATCATAATCCATACTATTAATTTAGTTACAAAAAATATATTATAAATTCAAATTGTTATTAGAATAAAAATTAATATATTTGTTGATTTCTCCGAATTGACGTTATCACGAAAATTCTTCTACTATTGATAAATGTTTGTTAATTGATCTATGTGTAGAGAAGATGATCCTCTGATGAAAAAATTGATGCTGAATACATTTTTTAAAACGCTTCGAACGAAACCGATTCCGTCCAGCCGTTAGACTACAGTTCTACGGTTAAACAGATATTTATATTTTTTAATAATCGTTTCATTGTATGAAAAATGAAGAGTTTAATACAGAGTTTAAAGATAAATAAAAAAACAATTGAACAAAATTCATTATTTACTTTTTCCCTGCAACTCTTGAGGTTCAGTTTTTTTTAACCAATCGTCATGATTTCATCTATTTTAAATGTTCAAAGTATTATCTCGTGCTTTCATTATATTAAAGCTAATTATTTGTAGGTATCCGATGATAAAACTACAATTATTGCACAACACTGATGGCGGATTAATCACCCTGTTGAAAAAGTCTATTAAATACAAATAAACAGTTTTTTATGTGTATCTATAAGTATATATGCGGTTTTTGTTCAGAAATTACATACATTTTTATTAGTATTTAATAGCATTTATCTGCAAATGCCTATGTATTATTAGTTTCAATATGTTATTCCATTTTGAATCTTAAATTAATAAATAAATAATCTACTTTTTATCTATTCCATTCAAAATGTTTCTACTCAAAGAAATAATTGAACGTTTTTGACAAGCGCGACAGCAAACATAAAGCTGCTGTCAGCTGTTGTTTGTAATCACGTTTTTTTAATAAACAAAACTATAATATCTAACCTTTTAGCTTGTAAAGTTCAGTGATTGCACAAGAAATCAAAATGAAAAATAACCTGACTTAATATTATGTCAAAATTTGAAGTCTGAAAAAATTTACAAGTGACAGCAACATTTATTATTAACAACGACAATTTTACAATATACATTAAAAATATGCCTGATGATTCAGCTACTACACAAATTGGACTGGCTTTTCTAAATGCAGTGCTCCATTATTTCATATACCGTCTTATTGTGATAATTGTTTTGATTTTGAAAGAGATTTGTTGCTCCGTTTGTCGAAGACTATCAAATCATAATACAAATGTCGGTACAGCTGTATCTACGACTCAATCTGAAATTTCGCTTGATTGAATTTAAAGAATGGTTTGGTAGATAATTCAATATTATAAACGTTTATTATTCTAGTTTTAAATTTACACTGATTGGACAAAATTTTATTTGAAGAAATAATTGGAAATGATGAACAAAATGAAAAACATGTTGGTAATTAAAAATCATGATGAATTCCAAGTTGCTGCTCTTTATAATATGAAACGAATTCTCTTGGGACAAATTAAATCAACTGGAGATGTAAGTAGAAATGGTTGGTAATAAAATTACATTATAGACTTAATTTCTATAAAATCTTTTGATATTTTACATTTCTGTATTGTACGTTATAGAATATTGCAATTTGTCATTTTTTATTATATTTTCAACTAAACAATAAAAATCTTAACAACTTTTAACCATTTGATTATCGAATACACTTGAGATATATATACGTAATATGACCTATACGTATATATACAAGATGAATAAAAGGATGACGCGTGCATCGTATGATGCTGTCGAAAAAAAAATGTATATCGTTTTATATTTTGCCAATGACCAAGATTGAGATCGTTTAATGAATATTTTACAAAAGTCGGTCATCAAATGATTAATAATAAACTAAAAAACTAAAAAATATTTTATAGAATGGTTGAAAAGTCGCTTAAGAGTTTCATAATTCATAATTCATGAAATTAGCTGAAATTATTTTTCTTACAGTCAGATAATAAAAATTGTTAATTCAAATAATGACAAAATAACTTTGAGAGACTAAAGATCAAGAGAGAAACTAAAACGAGGTAAGAATAAGTTTTGAGCATTAATTGAACTAAGCATCATGTCCCATTCCTGATTCTTTGTTATATACGACACCAATTATACTGTAATGTAAAACACAATCGTCTGTACATAAAAATGTTTTTTTTTACATTTCATCATGTCTGTGATAAATCACAATTATAAAAAAATAAAAATAAAAAGATCATTCTTCTTTAGTTTTAGACATCATGGAAGTTTCTCCACGCTTCATTGACAATCTATCGAGATATTTACGGACGGGTTGGTAGTGATATTATGTTCAAAAAAATTGAAAAAAATGTCATAAATAAAATCAACTGTGGATAAGCCATGTAAAATTTTTAATTAGTATAATTTTTTACCTTACAATTTTTTTCTCAATTTTTACCTCACCTCGAATTTGACACAATTATTTTGATTGCGCCATGACAGTACCAATTTCAGAAAGTTTTCGGTCCAGAAAAACATCAAATTCTGGAGGTTTCAGTGTATACATTTTAATTTCATAAAAATTATATGTAACCAAAACTGTATGAAAAGTTGACAACAATTAAGTTAAATTTTATGCTTATAAAAAATTTACCAACATTTAGATTCAGACGTTAGACGTTTGATAAACAAATTCCTTAATAATATTCAATCAATTTTTTAATACATTTTTAGAGTATAGTTTTTCAATTATTTACAATGCTACACTGTTATTATCGCTTCAGTGTTGATCGCTTTTCCTCATAGATATAGGTATGTTATATTGATGCATAGTCAATAAAAATGCTACTATTCTAAGGAAAATGATTCTTTGTGTTTGTTTCTGTCAATATTCATCAAACAATAGGTTTCGTATTTAATATTCGTATGTAATAAAATAAGTAGGGATACTTGGGGTAGTTGTGATACTGTAGTTAATGTACTGACAAATCATAAAAGTATTGTAATATCGAGATCGATTATTGTGCATTCAGAAAAATTGTCTTTTTCACTGTCATAATTTTGTAATTCACCACAGATATAACTTTGAAATTAACTTTATCGTTCTAAGCTGTCACAATTACCCCAAGTTCCTTACAACTTTTTGGTATACTTTTTGGTCATTAGAAATAAACCATGAGCTGGATTGAATAAGTTGTAAGAATAAGAATAGTGAGACTCTATTACGGTATTTGTGTGTATTTGTTACTCAAAAAAATGAAAAAACATTTAAAAAATCAGGAATTATTATTTTACTCATACAAACGTTTTCCTTTTAATTTCAAGGAAATTTTAAAACATGAATTCAACTTTGATAGTGTTCTATTAACATGCTATATACATACTTAACATACATCATTTAATACAGCCTTGTTAAAGTACATGTACCTTAAAAAGCTCAGATATTATGACATTTGAATATTATTAAATAAATGACTCAATTAAAGAATTGTCCATATTAATCGTCAACAATTGCAAATTCTAGATGAAATTTCAAAAATAATGTAGGTTGCATAGCATTATAAATATCATTATGATATAGTCCGTTTATTGAAAAATATTTTTTATGGAAAGAATAATAAATCTCAGAATAAGTTGTAAAATATTAATTGATGTACAGCATTTAAACAAAGTTTATACAAATCTAACTTCTTATTATCATCAAAATTTGCATAAATAGTTTGCATTCGATGTGTATAAAATGAATATATTCATTCAAATTCATAAATGAGTGAAAAATAATTGAACTTCAAATTTTGGTTTTGCAAAACTTGAACGATGTTATTCTTAAACGATGTTATTTATTAATTAAATATATTATTTTAGCACAATAATAATATTTTACCATAGATTGAATGTTCATACATTTTTGAACAAAAATTTTCAATATTAAAATTTATTAATAAAATTTTTTTCATTAATTTATTATTACCGACAACCTTAGAAGATCACTAATTAGGTCAGTTACTCATTTACCAGTGCTGAAGCTTTAGTTCTGCAAAAATGATTCATAATTTTCATCATCTGATTCACTTAATAATTATCATCAACAATGAAATAATAAAAACTGCCATTTAGACATTTGTAATTTATTTTAGCTTGATCAAATTCTTTAAATATCGATCAATTCGTTTAAATTGTTTTTAATTTTCAGAATTTGTACTCAAGACGTAAACGTTTATTTATTTTTATTTCAACTTGTTTAATTAACAACGAGACTTGAAGCTGAGATGAATGACCGATTTCGGATAACGGTTTAGCATTGTTTTTAGCTTTGTCAGAAAAAAATTTCAGTCACAAAATTTCTAATAAAACGGTTATTAGTTCCGAATAGAGTGAAGTCCGATTCCGATTCAGCTATTAAAATCAACATTAAATCGTAAGTTAAGCAAAAGAAAAATTATATTCGTTTAATTAATCAAAATTTAGTCAGTTGGGCTAATTGTAACATTTAGGGTAATATGTGACATTATCAAAAATGAGTTCACACGTCCACTAAGAACAATTCTTTTTCTTATTTTCGCTATACTGAACATTTCTTTCTCAAAAACAAATTTTACAATATTAAATATTTATGATAAAAAGATTTTTTTAAAAACTGTCTTAAGGTGATCTATGAAATCTGCTACCAAGGACGTTGTAAAGAAAAATTCCGATACCTCTATTTCAAAATAATAAGAAAATTTTAACTCAGCAATTGTAGGAAAATTCATAATACAATGAAACATTTTTCTTTCAAGAATAAAAAAAATGATTTATATACGAATAACCTTCACCTCGGAAACTAGAAATCATTATATTTGCCAACATTTCACAATGCAGTAATTTCAGTTTCATTTTGTAAAAAATCGCATAAGTAATTGTTTGACCAAAAAGTGCATTTTTCCCTAGTAATGATACACAATATTTTTGGCCCAAATAATATATTTCAATTGGTTTGGACTTTGTAATGTCATACCACCATACTATTATTCAATTTTCTAATTTTAGATATACATTTTAGTCAATATAAAAATTTGGTCATTTTTTACGTTTGGGTCAATTATTTATCTAAATGTTAATAAAAGATTAGAAAATCATTTCATAACCGGTATGAAACCGGTTTTTGAAACCTTTTCGATTAGAATTGAAAAGCCTAAATCGAAAATGTTTCAGATACAAAACGGAAATCAATATTTTTTTCTATCAATTATTTTCCATATCAAAATTGTATAACAAATTAATCAGTCAAAAAAAAACAAATTGAAAAGTTAATAATTAACATTTTTTAACAACGTCGTCCCTCACTCTATATGACGTTCTACTGACCCCCCCCCCCCCCTCTCTTCAGACAGTAATACATAATTTATAAAAGGCCTCTCCGACAGAGAGTACATGGCAAAATTTCGCTACGTCTGAGTTGCGTTTGTGATGTTAGTCGATTTACCAACACCGGTCATTGTTATTTGCACGAGTGAGTTTTATTCAAAATGAAAAAATCGTGCCATAATACGAATGAACCGGGTCAAAAACAAAATTTTACTCATAATACAACTCAGCAAAATAATACAATTGTATTATTATGAAATAATTGTATTTATTCTGTCTTGTTTAGTAGCAAATCATAAAGAATATTAAACAAATAAATAAATCTGTTTTCTGATTAATCAACTTTATAATGTATGATTTTGTCAGACGTTTCTTTTTTCAACTAAACTAGAACAATGATTTAAAAAATATTAAGGCTATTTAATGTAAATCTGCAAAACTTTGTAATTTATTAATTGGTTTATTTTTTAATGCGATAGTAATAATCATTAACGCTATCGAAATGTAGCTGGAATAGAATATAACTACAGAAAGAATGAGAGAAGAAATTGATTAAAGTGAGCGAATAGAAGTAACGGGGCCCGCGTGTGGCAACGCACCTCCCTTTCTCCAAGAACAGTCCCGCAGCAGTACGCACTTGGTAGCAGAATACTTGAAGCATCTACTATACAAGATCGTCCTGTGTTCTAGTCCTATTGGCATTATGGCTGTAGCTCGGACGCAATCGAAGCCCTGTTCAATCGTATGATGCAAGTGTAAACCAGTGATGTCTCGTGCAAAGCTGTTGGACGACCTCAACGATCTCATAAACATTAATTAGTGCCGTTTTTGTTCCGTTTTCTATAAATTGCCACAAAGGTAAATCAAAACGTTCATTTGACTTTATCTGGGGCGCAATTTTTTGGTGCGATACATGCTCATGGATGCAAAAATAAGTAGGTAAGAATGTGACTCGCAATTATCATCATATTTCTATGAACTCAACTTCATGGCTCGGAATCACTAAAGGCAACAAGTAGTTATTTAATCATTTAATAAGACATTTGATACTAAATCAAAAATATGTCACAATTTTGTTCAAACAATCTACGATTATTTTCATGTTAATTATATTTCTATTCGAGTATTTCCAACAGTTGTTTTACGTACAACATGTTTTCTGTTTAACAAAAACAGCTGTATGTAAATTTACTATTTTTAGTTAACATATAATAGTCAACTACAAAAACTGAGTAACTTTAAATCAAGCAAATTTGCGTATAGAGCAACAAAGTCTAATGCAGTGACTAATTTTATTTTTCATGTACTGCCTCAGAGTGTGGCGATCAAGCGATGTCACTTTTTAATCAACTTCTAAAAAGAATGTCTCGAGAATTTTTTCTTATTTTATATTAATCCAGGCTGATGATGATAAAATGATTTTTTAATTTTTTTCATTGAATTGACTATGGCTGAACTGAGACGTTGATATTTAAAATTAGCAATGTACAGTAAGTTTTTAAAAATGTACTCCAACATTCTTTGTGAATTACAGAAACAACAACATTTTCAATTTGTTGAATAGAAAAATTTTGAATAATTATGAGTTTATGTTTCTTATTGTTATTGATATGACATGACTAAATTGTTTTTAAGGTTTCTCATTAAAAATGGTTGTTATTTTATATTTCTACCAACTATTTGGTTTTTTCAAAATACCTAAAGTTACAACAAATATAATATAATATCAATATTAATATTAATAATAATAAATATTAAATATTATCTCTTGAATTACATTGATACATATTGAATTAACACTGCTACTTTTTAGAATAATTATTGCGTTTTTATTATTGAAATCCTATTCAAAAATACATTAAAACAGTTGCAAAAATGATAAAACATACAACGTTTTCAGTAATGTTGACTTCAATTTAATTTATTTTACAGTTAAAAATCAAAATTATAAATATGATTTTCCAGTATTCGAACGTTAAAAACGCATTAAGAGACTAATAATTAGATAAGAAGATAAATAATGAACCTTTCAAATAATGATTGATTTACAAAATATTTGGTTTTTCTTTTTGTTCTCTTTATACTATATCTTCATACACAATTGTAAATATGAAAGTCACAGACAAATTTAATAGCTGAACGATTTTTTCCATGACAAAAGTCTGTCCTCGTTTCGGTTCATCAAATCGATGATGTAAAACGAAATGTAAATAAGAAAACAATATAAATTAAATATTTGCAAGAGCAAGCATGCACGACATGCAAAACTTTCATTTTTGTCAAATAAATTTATAGAATATACAGAACGCAACAGAAGGATGACAATGAAACTTTTGTTTAATGATTCAGAAAAAGAAAACAACTTTCAATGTGTAAAGTCACAAGACCAGTGCTAATTCTATCGAATTAGGAAAGAACAATAATAACTGTTCGAACCTGTTAGAAGGATTGCGATTGGAAATGCAAACAAATGAAACTAATTTATTTACATGATTCAAATGCATAATTTGTTGTAATTATTCTGCTTGTAGTGAACGTTAAAGATGGAAGGGAATTGTGTCCAACCAAACCGTTTGCCTTGGTACTCTAAGTATTACAAAAACTTGAGAAATCGAAACCGAATTAGTCCTGGAGAAGTTGTGATAGCAGACTCGGAGTTTCTCGACACGGGGCCCAGGAGACACATACGAATAATATGTCCACCAGTGAAGGACAACGTTTACTATGAAAATAAACGGCACGAGAGACCTCAATCTGTGAATGACAATTTTTTTGCTAGATGGTCCAAGAGGCCGCATCCCTCGGGAAATTGTAGGTGCTCGTACAGAAGGTCAAACAGGCTCAGCACGACTGAGGAACAGCTTATCTGTAACGAAATTCAACGTATTAGAACCAGTCTCTGTGAAGCTGAAATGAATGGACAGAACATCGAAGACATTGAAAACAGTGTTTATACAAATTTGGAAAATTTACGAGCAGATTCGTCCGAGCAGCCAACGAAAGAGAAAATAGCTCGTGATTTAGACGAGTACATCAATAACTTATTGAAAGAGATTCTTTGCAACACTGCTCACGTGTTGTCTAAGATGGACTCTTCTGCGAACGACCGAGTCGACTTTTGTTGTTACGATAAAAAGGATTTCAACATAAAGATGAATATAGAAGGAGGATATGTCAATGCCGGTTTTATGGGCTCGAAAAGCGACCTCAATTTAAACGATTTTCCAGAATCAAACGCTGATTATGTCGACTCTGGGATAAACAGCGTGGAAACTGTGGAACTTGAGGCAGAACAGCCTAGTTTGGAGCAATCTCTTATGGCAATCATAGACTCTAAGTTAGGGACCAACGGGTTGGATAAAAGTATAGATGATTTGCATATGGAGATAACAGTATTTGGAGATCATTCCAGTGAACCTTTCAACCATGATGAACAAAGTAGAAGTTGTGGGATGAGTAGCAGTAGTGTAGCTAATACAGCAAATGTGGGATATAGTTTTGAGAAAAGTCGTTTAGAACTGACAGATGAGAGTGGGCCAACATGTACACGAAATGTTACAGCTAGGATGAATAGAACAGTTTCTGCTATAAGGGATAAGCTAGCCACTAGTCTGACTTTGAAAAAGAATCCTAAAAAAGTAGTAAAAACTATCGAATCTGAAAATCCAAAACGTTCGCTTGATGATTCGGGGCCTACGCGCAGCAATCGCAAACCTACAATTGTTTTCCTTCATGGTTTTGGCTCGTCGGCGGATATTTTTCAATACCAACTCAACTACTTTTCCAGCATAGGATATCCTTGCATCGCTCCGGATATGCTGGGCCATGGCTTCAGCTCCGCCCCGACAAGATCTTCAGATTACCACTTTGAAAAATTGCTTAAAGATGTTGATATGATCCTCAATCATTATGCCCTTAAACCTGGATACAAGTGCGTTTTGGTTGGTCATAACTACGGGTAAATATAACAATTTTGAGATAAAAAACAATCTCTTTAAGGTAGGACATACAACCCAGCAAAATGGTCAGAACTTTTTGTAAATTTTAATTACAAACCTACTAATACAAGCGCATCTAAAGCCAAATTTTTGAAAAATTTTATTCTTTCTAAGCTGAGATATTTAAAATTTGGCAAAATGATATATAGATATACGAAACAAGTATTTTTACAATAGTTTCAAATCAAATATCTCAAATTTGAATCTGTCAAAAACATTTCCATACTTTGCCAAATTTTTTATGGCAATAAAAAATACACATGGTTTATTTTTAAACAATTTCGGTCTTTCTGGAACAAAAACGTTTTTTTTAACGTGCATAATATAATTTTGAAAATAGTATGGAGTGATTTCTTAAATAAACATTAACAATATATTACAGAATTAGTCATAAAATTTTGAAATTATTATAATTAATTATCATGCGAATTATGCAGTTTTTGACTGTACTGTATGTCCCATCTTAATCGTAACAAGAATTTATTAATTTTTCTTAAATTTCGCCTCTGGTTATACCAGTTTGCTGATATTTAGTCTAAATATATAGAGTTGACGGAGAGTAAGTGTGACAATTCGGGATAAACATAACTATTATGATTTTCAACATTTTTATATTTCAAATCATTCATAAGAATCATTATTGGTGAACAAACTTATGTATGCAATGAGAATCGAAGAAAAAATTATTCATTCGCATAAAATATGAAGTATCACATTTTACCGCAAGTGTCACTCTTACCAAAATTGGCCCTACATATTGTATGTAAAAATCAGTATGAAAGAGAAAGAAATAGAAAATATGATAAGAAATAGAATAAGAAAAATATCACATTTATATGTTATCATGTAAACATCGGCAGATGCAGCTTTGCAACGTCATTGGCGTCCAAATATGAAAGCCAGATAAGTCAATTAATTTTGATATCTGGTGGTGGACCAACGCCATTGGCACCACCCAATTCAGAAGGTCTTGGACATTGTTTCTTGAGAGCAGCACTTGCACCACTGCTCATGTGCGGCCTACATCGAGATATCCTTTATTCGGCGCGTGGTCGTCAGCACCCTTACTGTGCACCAGGCACTCAACAAGAATGGCCTTCGCACATGAAGTACGTGTTGAAAGGAATGGTGTGGCCTAATGGTGACTACGCTTTTCATAGAAGAATATCCACGCCAACACTGCTCATTCATGGCCTTAGGGACAATAGTGTGTCGCTTGTTCAGGAATGTCAAATGGAACGTGTAAGTATTTGCATTATCATATCTGTGCAGTTGAGTGACTAGTTGAGTGTATACGCAAACCTTATTCACTTAACTGGTTTTTCCTCACAGATATAAGTCTCTGTATACCTACAAGCAATAAAATTATACCAATATAATAATACCTAAATAACATTAAAAGTACTTACAGATATATCTTCTTATTTTTTCAGACAATGATCAAAGCATTATTAGAAGCAATTCCAACTGCTGGACACTCGCCAATGACAGACTGTCCCGATCAGTTGAACCACATGATACACTGCTTCATAGACTTGTGGAAAAACAAAAAATAGAACCTATTTGAGAAAAAAAAATAGAATGTACCTGCACGGCATTTATTGTTAACTAACCCACAAAATATTACACGTTTAACAATTTTATATATCGTACTGTGAGACTGCCAGGATATCTTGTGTATTGAATTGTTGACGAGCCAAAAAAAAAAAAAAATGTTTTACTCAATTCAAAAAATAACACTCTCTGATAAGCTTGAATTAATGCATATACTTAATCAGTTTGCTAATTGTACAAATATTTAACTTATTTTATTGTTATACTATACACTTAAAAAAGACTGTATATCTATAAATTTGTTTAATGTATTTTTGCATCGATGGAGATACTGTCGCGTGTGCCAAACATAATCGTCATTTTTGCATTGTATTAATGTACCTCTGAAAGATGGTCTTTTTTTGGAGAGTGTACGATTTTATAAATTGTACCAAAGATTAAAGCGTTTTTAATGTTTACAAATTTGTTTATTAATCAATCATCATAACCAATGTTATCACCTTTTTGTTTCATCAGACCTTTAATTTCATTAATCGTGCGATCTGACATAATTTCACAGTACTTATTTCACGTAAACTATCTATTATACAACTTCTGATTCAGTGGATTTTCCGGCGATTTCATCCATTCTTTTCGGATGATTTGTTTCAGTTGACTCAACCTCAAGGTTGGATTCTGTTCCTTAACTATTGGCATCATTTTTTCCTCAAATGCTGCGTAAGCTGCCTTCACTCTTCTCTCAGGATGTCTATCGATTTCAGGATCTTTTACACTAAAAAAGAAAAATAATGAATAAAAATAATTCAACAGTTACAAATAATTGGATGATACGTAATTTGACAATTTATTTATAATGTGAAATAAAACCTCAAGACTGAAATAGCCTCATCGATGCCGTGGGCAGTTTCACCCTCCAAGATAACTCTGTTAAGATTTTCCTCAATCGTTTTTTCTTCAGTTTTTTTCTTCGTCACAACCTGGCTCTTTTTTTCTGATATGGCTTGTATTTCTGCTCTCGTAACTTTCATAGCTGGTGGCTTGGCAGCTATTTTTATTGTTGCCATTTCTTTTTCTAAAAGTGCTTTTGCTTCAGCCTTTTTCTCTAATTGTTGCTGTCTTTTCTTCTCAAGTTCTTCCTGAAATACGATCTTACGTTAGTAACAATTCGTAGATAACGAAAGTTCAAATATATTTTACATATTGTTCGTAAATTTATAAAAACAAATTTTTATGCAAAGAAAATAAATGAATTAGGTGGTTACTTGTTTCTGCTTCTTTTTCAAAATTGATTTATCATCATCCTTCCAAAGTCTGTCTTCTGCTTCCTGTGCTTTTTTTGAATTCTCTGCTTCTTTAGCAGCAGCTTTTCGTGCTCTAGCGACTACGGCTTTGCTATTTTCCCCAACAAATTTTTTCGGCATTTTTGTTTATTCTGTTAAAAATAAAAATATATACCAGTAAAAATACATGTAACAATTTTATAGTTGACATCAGACGTATATTTATTGATTTGACAGATCTTGTAATCTCCCGCCATAAATATTTCGACTTATATATACAATACGTTAGTGTACATTAGCGACACAATTTAAGGTTAGAAACGCAAATATGTAGACGCGGTGAAATTGCAGTGAAAACTTGAATAATATTGTCTGGATGATTGTCAGTCGAGAAATTAATTTGATGAAATTTTTAGTAAGTGCAAATTCTATAGTTTCTCGCGAAATGTCGAAACAAAAATCAAAAAAAGGTAAGAGCAAAGTGGACAAGCTCGAGATGAAGAAGACCGAGGTGAGTAAAAATGAAAACCAAGTGACAGATCTTACCGTTGGTTAATGAAATTTCAAACTTGATAAAACTTGAATTCCTTTAAAATTGAAGAAAAATTTTATTTGTAATATAGAATATACTCAATCCACCTGTATAACGATAAACCAAAATATGACATTTTGCGATCCGAAGTGCGTCGATATTGAAACAGTGTTGCCAATTGCTCGCATTGTAGCAAAAATGTTAAGAAAAATGTTTCTATAAAGCAAGTTTGACAAGAAATTAAAAATTTTTAAAGTTACAGTACAGTAAAAATGGCACAATTCAAATAATAATTAATTATACTAATTTAAACATTTTATGACTAATTCTGTAATATATTGTCAAAGTCTGTCTAGAAAATTACTCCTTACTATATTTTCAAGATTATTTTACGCAAATTTGCAGGTAAAAAGTTGATTAAAAAAACTTGTTTAAAAATTGCCAAATTTTGTTTAAAATTTCAGCCAAATGAAATTTTTGATCGTCGTAAACAATTTGGCGAAGTATAAAATAGTCTAAATTAAATATCTCAGCTTAGAAATGATCCTATTTTTCAAAAATTTGGCTATAGATTTGTTCGTATTAGTCTAGATTTATAATTAAAAATTACAAAAAGTTCTAACTATTTTGCTGAGATGTATATGTCCGACCTAAAAATTTTCAATTTTTATTTTTATTAAAAAAATTTTAGTTTATGAAACTAAGGAGATTGTACATTTTTTATTTAATCAGTTATTTTTTATTTTTGTTATAATTTCAGGATGAACCTGAAGGTCCTCTTAAAGTTGATAAGGAAGGAAATGTACTTATAACAATTCAGGCAAAGCCAGGAGCGAAACACAATAATATAACAGGTATACAAAAATATGTTAAAAATAAAAATTGAAAGTTGAAAAAAATATTTGTAATAAATGGATTTTTTAGACATTTCTAATGAAGCAATTGGAGTTGCAATATCATCTCCTCCAGTTGAAGGTGAAGCCAATACAGAACTTTTAAAATATCTAGCAGCTATTTTAGAAGTGAGAAAATCCGATGTCAGATTTAATAAAGTAAGTATTCAACCGTATAATACCGTGAATAAGTATTCAACAATACAATATTTAAAATATTTAAAAAACGTATATAGTTGTTACTCAAAAATATACTATTGTAGGGTTCAAGAAGTCGTCATAAATCAATAATAATTTATGGCTCAACAAAGGAGAAAGTGATGGAGAAACTTAAACAACAACTGGACTCATAGATTAATTTATGCTTGATATTTCCTTCTTATGTTATGAAGAAAATATCGAATATTCGCACACATGATTTATTATTAAAAATAAAAAAACCAACTTTAACAATATGGCAGGTGAAGACGAAATGATACAGCAGAGTTGTTCGCAGTCGATACAAATCATAATTCATACTATTAATATTATCAGTTCTATGTATATTTATATTAACTTGAACTCTAAAGTCGCTAAAAATGATATCTATTGACTTAGTTATGTTCCCTTCGCATGTTTTTACTGTAATTATATTAAAATTTTTGAGAATAATTTTTTGATTGAACTTTTGTTCATTTCTAAATAATGCTAAGTAAATCCACTTGTAGAAACATTTTTTTAAGGTATGACATTTTTCCTCACCCATAACTTCCACTTGTATATATCTCTGTGACTACAAAATAAAACTAGTTATGCCTTTTTACCTACACTGAAAAAATAATGGTGCATAATAAGCACCAATGGTAGCAATGATTTTAAAATTGCTAAAATCAAAATAAATTAACTCTTCAAAATTTTCACCAACTATAACGTAATCTAATGAACACAAAATGATGATTATTATGTACCAATGTTTTTTCAGTTTGTTTTTTTTCGGTCACAGACTATTTTATTACATTTATATTAATCAGACGCAACATCTTCGAAAAAGACGCGTATATCTATACGTTGATGTTGATACATTATTTGAATAAATAAAAAAATTAAACATTTTTATTTTGATGTTTGCTAATCTTGTACATCCAGAGTTTTATCATCGAGCCACGGTCGAAATATTGGCAGCGTCGAAGGATAATGTGCTCCTCGTTTTGAAGGTGCCATACCAGCAGGAGCACCTTCTGGCCTCAAGGGATATGTGGCCAAAACTATTGGTATTTGCAGTTTGATTTCCTTGTCCAAACTCTTCGGACTTATAACAAACTAGATGAAAAACCAATCATTTCATTACACATTTGAAAATAATTTATATTGCAAAATAAAAAAAAATAATTTATAAAAGATCTTGCTGCTGCTTTATATTCAAAATATAAACAGTTTATGTACGAAATATATAAGATAATATATAAGATTATATTTTATTTATATTATAATATATATTTTAAATATAATTGAAAATATATTTTTGTTTCTGGAATATTACCTTAAGGTGGGATATACAATACAATCAAAATTGCATAATTCACATGATAATTAGTTATAATAATTTCAACATTTAATGACTAATTCTGTAATATATTATTAATGTTTGTCTAAGAAATTTTGTCTAAGACTATTTTCAAGATTATATTATGCAAATTTGCAGGTGAAAATTTGTTTTTTTTTTTTTCATGGAAAGTCAAAATTTGTTTAAAAATAAACCATATTGGCGTATTTTTGATCGCCATAAATAATTTAGCAAATGATATATTTCTATATATATCATTTAGCCAAATTTTTAAATTGAATATCTCAGATTAAAAACAACAAAAATTTTCAAAAATTTGGCTTCAGATGCGTTTGTATTAGTAGATTTATAATTAAAAATTACAAAAAGTTCTGACTATTTGCTGAGTTGTATGTCCCACCTTGAACATTTTGCGAAATTGCAATTTGAATAAATACTTACATAGATGTGATAAAGTACGTTAATCAAGTGACATCCACGAAGATTCGTGGGTGGTAGTGGTGGAACGTACATTTGTTCATTGAGCCACTCTTCTCCTTCCCCTGGTCGAATTTTTCCTCGAGATACGCTAGCAAGCTCTCTTGTTTCGCTTGCAAGAACTTTACCCTTACATAAATACTGAATCGTTTCAGTGAGTGAAGCTTTTGTAGATTTCATAGTCACCTAAAATCGAATTCAATTGAAAGTTGAATAATCCTAATTATTCACAATTCAGTAGATGCAAATTTTAATAGATTTTGGACTATAGTTTATACCTTGCTTCGATTACTAACGGTGGCAGAAATGCCAATAGTTTCACCAGGTACGTATCCACCTCGATCCAAACTTACGCGACAAAATACAGGCCCTCCGGAGACACAAGAAACGCCTACACGTTGCTCCACCTCAATTCTCGCAGGTTGCTGTAAGAACAAACAACTATTATGCCAATTTGATTTTGGAATGACTTTCGTAATGATTGTGATTTGATGTATGAGATGTATTGTAGTCAAATTAACTGAATCAACATTTACCGCGAGAATTGGAGGTTCCAAGTTCAAGTCAATGGGATTCATGACAATAAAAACTTGTTGGTTTTTGTGAGTCAATCCTCCTGGCTCTCTAAGAGCTGCTTTACAATAGTATTGCACCCAGCCATGTTTGCCAAGAAAAGTCGACGGAAGACCCAAAGGTAATCCTAACTTGAAAGGAAAACTGTGGATTCCTGGAGATAACAATGATGGCCCTTCACCTGTAAACGGTCTCTTTTTTATAAAAGTGCAACTGGAAATGCTTAAAAGGGCGAATATACACTTGGATGGTTCGAAAAAATGATTTTTTTTCTTGCATTTTCGTAATCTACAGTATTTCAAGAATCACATGTTAAATTTTATGCTTGAATTTCGAATTAGTTTTCAAGTAAATGAATATGAAATATTATTTTGTATTCGCGCAATAAATCCATACAGAAACATTAATCATGTTTTACTCGAAACTATATTTTCAAATGCGGTTGTCAATTTTTTTTTTAAACCTACTGGACCATTTTTTTCACTTTAATGAAGACTTTGTTGATTTTGTCATGTCATTTATGACAAAGTTACAAAGAAAACAAAGTGGAAATTGGTAATGAATAATTAAAATATTGTTATTGTAGTGCTTCACTTACTCCATTCTTTCTCAGTACCACTTTGAAATTTATATTTTTATCAAAATTGCAAAAGAAATCGTGACAACCGTAAAGTAGTTGAAAAAAAAATTGTTTAATCAAATTATTAGCAATTCGTTGTTTCATAACAAAAATTAATTTTTAGGAATCCGTAAACATTCTTTGAAAGTTGCTTAGAACACAGTATATTTTGTCATAAACATTGGATGTATACATTTTTAACAATCTCTTTGAATGTAGGTAAGAATTCGACTGTTTCAAGTATATATATTTCCCTTTAAACCCGGTGATATCTTAAAAACGAGTCCACTTTGTAGTCTTTATTTGAAAATTTTATATAACAAAATACATATCAACAAAATCTTTGATATTGTTATCAGTAGAAAATGTTTTTGTTATAAGAAGTGTTCAAATTCTGACTCACAAATTGAACTCATTTTGAAGAAATTGGCAGGTTTGAGACCTTCCAATAATGATATTTTGCAACTAGTTTGTTATATTTATAGATAATCTAAAAAAAAAACACTTTCGTCATGAAACTAAAACGACTGGCAAGTGATGGCACTATACCACACTATAACTGTTTTTCAGCACCGTTTTAACAAAAGTTCTTCTGATTTCATTCCTGTAGGAATCCTTTCGAATTATTCAGGGTGATAAAAATATGAAGTCCAATCAAATGTATGATAATGAAAAGCATTAAAATATATTAAAATTTATAGACAAGTGTTTCATTGTTACCTGGATCCCCAAGTAGTCTCATTCGGAAATCAATGTAATTTTCTTTATCATAAACTCTTTCTGCTCGTTGACTTCTCACACGTACAACTCCTTCACCCACAACGTGGAAGTGCAGGCCCGAAACACTGCAAAAAGTATTCAGCAAATGACTTGTCAACAACTTTTTAAACTTTATTTAATCAAATTTGTTCAAATGATCTCAGATTCAACTTTACTTAAAAATGAAAATTATTAGTTTTGATTAATTGAATGCTATCAAATTTACGTTTTCTCATTTTTATCTTGAAGAAATAACACACAGGATTTTTCAATGCATACAAGATAATAACATAATATGTATTTCAAAAAGCGAGTGCGGATATTTTCTGAGTAATTAATTTACTAATTCTTTTAGTTATTATAAAATGTTCATATTCATCACAAAGTTATGTACTGTATACTTGACTGTATCCTTTAATAAATGATTGATCATTGTTCGATATTTTTTAAATAACTTAAAGTTTATAAGATTTGACAAATCTTTCTGTAGAATTTTGTAGATGTTAGAAATAACTATAGATAAGTGTTTATAATGGTGTTCTTGTATTTGTGGAAGCCACGAAATTTTATACAATAAAAAATTTACTAAATAAATCGTGTTTTTTATATAATGGAAGTGCGTCTTAGGTTTTTGAATAAAAGCAAATCAAAAGTCTTTTTTTTTCTGATATTGAAATTCATTTGAAATAAATGATCATTCATAACATATTACAAACTTGAATATTTCGAGTAACGAATCTATTAAACAAAATATTTAAGTTATGAGATGAAAATATCAATATTAGAATGAAAAAATGAAATCTTTAATCCGCTGTAATTTAATTTCTTATACTTTATAAAATATAAAAAACATCACCTAGTTATTACCAGAGCCTACAGTATTAGTTACAACATTTTTATTTGAATCAATTTAGAATGCATTTCTTATCGCTGAGGATTATTTTTACAAACATCGCTACCTAATTCTGTCCCATTTAACAACATGAAATAAAAAATTCGAGAAGAAATGTTTTATTGTTGAGCCGTCATGGTTCGGTTATGCGGTCGTGTTGCGTGATGTGTCTGTTCTATAGTAATAATATATATGTATATATATATTTATGTATACTACTTGTTCGTTTATATGTATATAAACCAATTGTATTTTTTCATGGAAAGAAGTTTTGTTCACATATTTAATTATAATATTCCACGATTGACATTTGAAATGATAATGATTCGTTTTAAATAAATATTCATCCTATCCATCCATTCTTAAAAAGCGAATCTTATACTGTAGGTTGCATCATTGAAAATCTATGCAGATTAATATAATGGTGATTGTTAAAATCGTTCAGCGGTGCTAAAATTCGAATGCGTTAGTGATTGAACTCCGGATATATCGAATTATTCAGAATATTCATAATTATTTTCATATGTTCAGTGGAAAGCAGGACTGTTGAAGAGTCAAATGGAGAAGTTACTTGAATATGATGAAATATTAATGCAAAAGTGAAACAAGAATTTTATGTTTGGAAAATAAAATTTAATAATTAACCCTAATTTGATAGAACAAAATTAAATTAACACAAAAAGTAAATTTAACTAAATTCTATATCTACAAAAATGAATTGAGTCAGGTGAAAAAACAGTAAAAACATAACAAATACCATTTTGAAAATGTAATTTTACTGTAAGAAAAATTTTCGAAAAGAAATAAATTTGAAAATTTATGATTTAAACGATTTGAGAATTTGAATATTATTATCATATTATCTGTTAAAATAAGACATTGTTTAATTAAACCAAAAGAGGCAGAATGGAAAATAAATGTTTTTCGTATATACATTTTTCGTAAATGAATTATCAATTTAGTTTTAATACAAAAAAATTATTGAAACTTAAATTATTTTGTTGATAAATAATTTATATCTAAATAATTGAATTCAAAATTATTAAAAAGATAATTGAAGAAAAAATTATAATGAATTTTAAGCTTAATCACCTTATAGAACAAATAATAATAAAAGGGTTATCATATTGCTATTTTTTGGAAACTATTAAACTGATACTGTTTCGTTCTAATCATACAGCTGTTAACTTAATATTGTAAAGAATTTAATATACTTATATAAAAATTATGCCCCAATATAAATCATTTATTATTATTCATTGTTTTAAAATGATGTTATGTTTCACGAATGATGTAAAATCCCAAAGATGAATTTAAAATAGAAATTATGATTACTATAACAGATTTCCCAATTAAATACATAGGTATACCAAATCGTATATGCAAGAATGTCAATGACAGATGTTAAGCTGCATTGAGAAACTATATAAACAAATGTTACATATGACGGTGAATCATAATTTTGTTTTATGTCATTTAAAACTATAAAAAAAGATGTAAGTGTTGGAGAACGATGAGTACTCACTATGCTTCGTCATCAAGTTCAATTAATATTCTTCCGGATAAAAAATGTCCTGGGAAATACAACAAATTGGTGTTATCAAACAAGATGAGAAACTTGCTAAGCTTCCTGGTCATGTTTGTGCGTTCACTTTCTGTGGCGCTGGAAACACCCGATCCGATAGGTACGCGAACGAATTGCTCAACGAAGGGCCAGAAGAAATGCTCAACAGTGACTCGTGTAAGAAATTATCTATGAAACTATGTAGAAGCACTGGGATCGACTTATGCATGGATTTTCTTGAAGAAATACTTGTGTCGGAGTCAGAGATACTTGTCAAGGATTGAGGCTGTTGCTGCCCATTCTTGGTGTTGACTTCACTTTCGCTCCCTACCATATAACGTACACGGACCCAATCCAATATCATCGCGCTGGCTTCGCCAATCATCAGCTACCAGGGCCGAGCACGCGAGTGGGCCGCATATTGCTCATGTTTTCAATATTCTTTAGCAATATCGCGCTTCTTTTAATACATCAATTTTTAGGTCAAAAACATGCATTGGTTTTCAATTTGTTATTTCATACTGATCAATGAAGTTGACATACTAAATTGTTATTATGCATGTCTCTCAGATTATGTGGCTAAACTCTTCTGTATTTGTTTGATAAATGCAAAAGATAATAATCAATATAAAAGATTAAGGATAAAAATTGCAATTTTAAGGTAATGTAAAAGAATGTTTTAATCAAACTTGAATATGGTGAAGAGTTCATATAATAATTGATTTATAATTTAAAATATACACTAAAAAACATTTAGAAGTACATATTGTTATTTTAATATTCTTTATATGTTCCTTCAAAAAATGTTTCTATAAGTTTATACGTATTTAGTAATATTTCAGGAATATTCAAAAAACATTTATTCTGCGGACATATAGAAAATATTAAAATAATATTATTCATTATTAATAATATTCTTGAAAAATCCCTAGAATATTATGTGCTGATAGTTTTAACTTAAGGTAAAAAGGATTAAATATGATATTTTAATTTAGTTGAAAATAATAAATTCAAATTGGAATACTTTTTTTTCAGTATAGATCAGTTTATTTGTCGAATTTTATGGAGACAAAAATACTCTGATAAAGCATTTACTCAAAATATATATGTAAATTTACTAACTTCTCATTGTCATGCAGAATTTGCATAAATAATTTACATTCAATGTGTATGAAATAAATTTTCATTCAAATTCATAAATAATTGAAAAACAGTTGAAGCGTTCTGTGCATGCTGGAACGCTAATTTTTGGTTTTGCAAAATTTGAAAAAAAAATTTCATTTGTATAGCATTTACGTTTACAAAAATTTATTTATAAATGTATGGTTATCACAGAGTGTTTTAACAGAAAAACAGTGGTTGCAAAAAAAAGTTGAATAACATATGGACGAATCCTTTGTAATCGTTTTTTTAATGAAATTATTTCAAAAAGACTGTACTTTGATCGACTTGATATTTTTATCCCATCTGTATAAGTGTATCAGTGGCTAGCTTCATTTTTGTTTGGAAACAATAAAGTTGCAAAAAATTGTGTATATTTTGTCAGTGTTTTTAACTACCTATTTTAATTGGCTATTTCTTGTTTTTATGATTAAAAAAAAAATGTATTTATATTTTGATGAAAAATGAATTGATCAGCCTTGCTATCACTTGAATAGAGACTCTTTTGTCATCTTTTTTTCAATTCTAATTGGTTCTTATAGTTACAAATTTTCGCCCATTTATTTATTAATTATAACGAAACAAATTTTAGATGCCATCATAATCTTCACATATACAGTTTACGTTCAACATTTTTCAGATTATTTGAATAATTTGTTTATTTATCCTTGCAAGGATAAATGACACGTCATAGATCTGACAATTTTTTGTGATAATAAGAACTTGACTGTATTACATCTTTTTTCAAACACATGTTGAAATAATTGTACGCTCTATAACCAATCTTTGTATTTAATAGCATATATACTATTTCATTCTGAAACATGTTAATTTTTTTAAAATAATTGTTTTGCAATAATATTTCTTATAAATCAATAATATGTAATTGATATTACTATTTAAAATTAAAAAAAGTAAAAAAGTTTTATGGATGCGACAAAGATGGCGTTAACGATGCATCCACACACGAATTTGAGAAAGACAACACGAGAGATTTTGGTAAGTTTTATTAAGAATAATAAATTTGTGTTCACGTTGTAATTTGATGGAATATATTTTGGTTACATATGCATCAGTGTTTGGAAAATTCAATATGCGAAACTAACTTTGATGTAGCCCTTGCGAAAAAAAGATCAATTAAAAGGCATTCAAAAAGTAAGAGATTTTAATCAAATTTAATAATTTTGCTTAATTTCTTTTTCAATCATTTCAAAATGAGTACCTGAATCTAACCCCAAAGTTGTTTTATTTGAAAAATAATCACTTATTTTCTTATAAGTGCCTCAATTTTTTTATGATAAGTAATAATTAAAACGGAGGAAAAATTTGTTTCAAAAAAAAAAAAAA
>JAAMPD010001393.1:25016-46076 GCA_025266255.1 Trissolcus basalis | reverse complement strand
TTTCTAGATAAACTTTTCAAACCAAGAAGTAATTACAATTAATCTTATGTAATTATTTATTTTATGTAAATGTTTAATTTTAATTGATAATCAAAGTGACGCGCGCAGCGCGTGTTTTATCTAGTTACTTAAAATTTTTGAAAATTCGTTAGCATGGTTGAAACAATAATTCGTGACTTTTTATTTTCAATTTTATTGCGTAGTAAATAAGTGTAGTAGAAAATAAATTATAAATCTAAATTATAGTGACGCGCGGAGCGCGTGTGGTATCTAGTATTCTCAAATTCTCATCGTCAATTCAGATCGGTTGGATGAAAAAAATCTAAATATCTTTGGCGTGTTCGAAAAAGAACATTTATATTTTAAAATAATAAAGGACAGACAATTTAGTTTACATAAGTGCGTCCTTTATTATTTCAAAATAATGTTCTTTTTCGAATATATGCCACTTGTCACTGCAACCACCACAGCTTGCTCGACCAAATGTAACTTGATCCCGACGCTTTTACGAACGCGCAACCGATCGAACTATACCAAACCGTGCCGAACTGCGCTGCTGCGAACTTGGCAACACTGTCGTCGCAAAGTTGGCGCCACTGTCGGCGAACTTCAGTCCAGACAGATCTGTCTGTCGCGTTATCACGCCAGGACATTTTGTTTGGCAGATTGATAAGCACGATTGGCTGGACGAGTGAAAATCGGAGTGGTGAAATTGACCAAGGCACCAATGTCCTCGTGTCAAAAGCCCGACCCCTGGCATGGCGTCGGTTGTTGCGAAAATGTCCGCGCCCCTTGCTCGTAGACAGTGTGGCTCGCTGCTGTTCTAGGCATCGGTGCCAGGACGCTCAACCGCCCCCTCCCAACCTGTGTGTGCAAATTTGTTGGTTCGCATTTTCGTCGTCCTCGCGTGCCGTTGACGGATAAATGTTGCGCTGCTGCTCACGACTGGACGACTCGAAAGGAAGCCAGCGCGAGCTCCGTCGTCAAACGTAAACATGGCCGCCGGCCACGGACCGTTCCCACGGCCGCGATGTTTATCTAAACCTGGCAATATGCCGTCCAAAGACCCAGGTGATTATTGCTCCATTTGCAGTTTTGACCCCTGCAGTCATTTTCAAACCGCCTTTTCAAATTGACATGTTTTTTCATTACACTTTCAATGTTTCGCAAAATTTTCCATTTTGACTTTGACGCGAAAATGAAACTATTTCTTTCATGACAGCCACTTTTTCCATCAAAATGTTCATTTGGTTTTTCTACTTTCTTTATAATCATTCAAGTAAATTCAAACAAAATTGTTCAAAGTTATAAACAAAACAATAGGCTGAAAATGTATGAAAAAAAATGTAAACAAACGAAATTGTGCATTTTTTTTTTTTAATTTCAGATTTGTTTGTATTAAAAGTGAATACCAGGTGGAAAACAAAAGAAAGTTTGGAAATTCGCGAAAAAGTTGTGCGTTCGAATTTATCATCGAAGTAACAAATAATGGTTCCATGGAAACTCGCGTTCAATTAATCAGCGAAATTGCAAGAAGTTTTAATAGAGAAATGTGAGAACAATGGAAAAACAACAACAACAAAAAACAAAAACAAACGTACGTTCGGTGGAAATATCATAAACACATCTCGGGAGAAAATAATCATCTCCGGCCACTCGTTTCTCGACTTACATTTTATTGATTGCGCGAAATTTTCTCATACAAAACACGCTTTCAATTCGCTATTTCTGAAACAAAAACGATAGAAAAACGTCAGACCAAGGTGGAGGGAGGGGGGGGGCTAGATAAAAAATCAAGATTTTTTAATTTGGCAGTTGGGATGGAAAAGGTTTGTTGAAAAGTGGTGGGGATATTTTGTAAAAGGCGGCCAAGTTTTGGACTGTTTTGATTGATATGTTTAAGAAGGTTGGTGAGGCGCGTGAGAGGGACAGTGCGCAAGACAAGGACGCGAGATGTGTCGGTTGACGTGAATCTGGGTCGGCGCAGCAGAGTGCAAAAGTTGTTAGGTTTTTTCGGTGGTTGTTGCGATGCAGCAAACAGCTGGTCGCGCTGCAGCTGACGATGGCGCGCCAACTGAAACCGTTATCGATCTGTTTTCAGGCCGCAGTCTGGGCGAACGATGAACGTTTTGCGGGCCCTGCTCCCGTGTGCAGTGCAGCGCGCTGGGGAAAGCGACGACACAGAGAGTACCGGGAGTGGACGCAGTTGCTGGTCCGCGGCGAGAGTCCAGGCCGATGCTTCACGTATGACAGACAGGATGGGAGCGTCCACTTCGTCAAACCTTGCTACCATCGGCGTCGATCCGATTCAAGCAGCAAGGCTTTCGTCTTCCAGCAACACCGAGCAACTCGGCATAGTTATTAGGTGGATCAACGACAACTTTTTTACGATCAAAATTTGCTTTTCTAATATGAGACAGAGGACTCATCCTCTATCATCCCTATGAGAAATTAAACTCGTCATTTTTGACAACAGTTTTGCACGCAGAAAAATATTTTTAATAGATTTTAATAAGAATTATACAATTTTTTTATAGTTTATAGGAAAGTATTAGAAAAATGCTTGGTATAGCAATGTTCCTGTAAACTGTAACAATTTTTCCAAAGTATTTTTCTGCGTGTATAAAAAATCGCAAATCCCAACCAGATTTTGAATTCAATAGAATTTACTATATAATATTGTAATATTCAATGTAAATATAACTTTTATTACATACATCTGTGGTGAATTGGAATAACCAGTTAACGTCATAGGGATTACATATACACTTAACTGATTATTGCTATTCACCATTGATATAATAAATTTTACTATATTTCAGAGTAAATTCCATTGAATTTAAAGTCTGGCCGGGTTTTGCGATTTTCTATAGTAAATTTTCGAATCCCTTTTTTCTCCGTGTAAATATAATTTTCTAATCATTTTTACTACATGATGTGTAAGATGTGTCTGGGTTACAATATATTATAGTAATTTTTATGACATGTTTTTTCTCCGTGTATAACAATTCTATCAATCATTCATTATTCATAAATGAACATTTAATAATCTCTACAGTATATGGGGGACATATGTCAAATTGGTAAAAAAAAATTATTGAACATTTTGATCGAGTATAAAAAATTACTAAACTATAATATTAGTTTTTCATGCTCAAGTTGCAATAATTTTTTTACGAATTTAAGATTTGTCCTCTATATAATGTAAAGATTAGTAAATTTTGATAGAATATTCCTTTCTTTCCGTGTATTCCAAGTTATTTTTCCAATCCTTCCTCTTCTTTTTCTTCTTTCTTCAACAGACAATTTAATCAATTTACTAAATACTGTCAAAACTACTAACTTCAATTAAAACACATCAGATATTTTTGTTGTTGTTATTTTTCTATAAAAGATTTATTGAACCAAGACATTGGATGTCTCAATTCATCACCTTCAATTTTGATACTTTCGAATCACCTTTGAGATATTTAATAGATTTAATTAAGCTTAATATTTTATAAATAATGACAAATTATACTGTTGGTATAATTTCCCACACGGTCAAATTATGTTTTAAAAAATTATTTTTATAATACATTTTTTGACATGAAATTGAATATAAAAAATTATATAATATAAAAAAATTAATTTATATAATATGTATACTTTAGATATAATTGGAAATATATTTTCATCTGTGTGGGTTGGCAGAAATTGTTGTTTTTTTTTTATTAATTTTCTAATGTATTTTGTAATGTCTTTTAATATTACATAAATATTTTAGTTCGATCAAAATTGTATAAGTTCTGATGCACTTATAAATTTTGAATCAGAAAGGTGGCTTATTTCTTTTAGCTAAATTGAATCCATTTGAACTTGCATCTTGATTTTTCTTTCAAGATCTAAGAACTTTTTAAGAAAGTTCACGAACTCTGTAATCCGATTCCGCAGATCCTGTTGAACAATTAACCCAAATTTTAGGCCCGATTCATTTCTTAGGGGCTTTTAAATATAGTCGATTCTGACAGGGTCTTAAAACGAAAGATTTAAAGCTACTCCGAAATTGTAGCAAAACAAAAGTTTCGGTCGGAAAAATAGAAGTGTCACGAAGAGAAAAAAAAATGTTTTGGCTACGACTGTAGTTTCTTTTTTCAAGTAGAAATTTTGCATTGGGTTTCATATCAAATTGCAAACTTGCAATTTCACTTTGAAAAATTCCAAACCCGAAAAAAATGAACAATTTTTCAGTATTCATTCGAAAATTCTTTCATCTGGGTTCTCCTTTGGAATTATATTTTCAATTTCACATTCTTTCTTTTTATGTTTACAGATATACAAAACGCATCTAAATGACTAAACGAGAATTTTTCACACGATCTTCTCAGTGTAAAAAGAATAATAATCTTAATGAATTTGAATGCTCTCTATTATCCGACTAAGATGAATTATGACACGGAATGGCCTTGGGTTTGAATCCGTCAGTTAAAATTCTAATTATTGATTAATCGTCGCCGAGATAGTCACAAAAATCCAGTTACACATTCAGATAATTAGAGTCAAAAATTGTTCATATTATTTTTATACCCGCATGTTGAATTAATTAATTGATTCCCGACATTTGTGAGGTCCATTAAAATTAATTCCCAATAACAACAATAATAACATATAACACGCCAATGCCAAAATGTGTTTTGAAATTGTGATACGATAAACACGAATTGAATAATATAATTGAGCAATTTTTGCATGCAAGAATGCAGGGATTTGCAGAATCGGTTGGCAAATCATTTGATTACAAGATAGCACGAAATCGCACTCGTTTCAATAACTGTCGAGGTTGGCTCAATTTTTATTAGCTCCATTGGCAAATAGAGACAATTCAATCAGAGTCGGATTTATGATTAATATATACACATACATCAAGACTCGCTGTCTATTATATTTATACTTTAATCGTCCGAATTCGCCACTTATCAATTGGTACCAATCAACATTTTCTACCGAGTAATTTTTTTCCTCAATCAAATTCAGCAATTTATAATGAAAACCAAACTGTCATTCAGTTGAAAGAAAAACAAACGAGAAACAAAAAAAAAAAGAAAAAAAACAATACGAAATTAAAATTTGTTGATCAAAAAACATTTCTTTGCACTCGAATATTAATCTTGTCCGAAGAAGAATTTACAAAGAACGAGTTTGAAAAAAAAAATTTTGTGTTTCCAATTTGATTTGCGGCGTCTACAATTTATCCTTATTTTTTTTATAATTATCGCTTCACAATTATATGAATTACATGCCAATGGTAAAAATTGTGATTCGAAATGAAAGATTTTTTTTTTCTTACAAGTAATTATCCGTCTGGCGCCATTTAAAATGTACTTTGCTACGTTCCTTTTACGTAATTTGTTCGTATTTTCATAAAGTCACGGCAAAATCATTTTGTACACCTTATATTACTAACCATGTTTAATGGTTGAGACTGTTGAAATACTCAAGCAGGAAACATCCGAACGATACTGCGACACTCGCATATATTTTCAAAGAGGAGGTAAAAGCTGGTGTGAAAACAAATCAAACAAATTGTTTTTTATCACCAGATAGGAAAATCGAATGTGAAACAGATATTAAGTTGTATTATTCATACTGTATTACAAGAGTGTCATAATAGCCTACATTTGATAATACAGAAGAAAGAAGAGGCTCGACTGGAAACTGAAATTGAACTAGATTCTTTTATCTGCTACGATGCAAATGAGAGATCAACTCCACATTAATTGACACATCATATTATGTGTTGATCAGATGAAGTATCGCGATAAAAAATACTTTCCGTTCAACATGAGAGTTTGTTTTATGTACACACTTGAAATTGAATCGATCCGAGCAAGAAAAAGAACTAAATGTCATTTTTAATAAATATATTCACAATACTCGACGACTGAAACTATGATACCGATAGTTTTTAATCCACAAATACATTCTTGACATTTTTTTTTTCCAAGAGAAAAATTTCTATGAAAAGGGAAGATAAATAATTTGGCGTTGAAAAAATGAAAAAAAAAAAGAAAGGTGTTCGGAAAGCACAGAATCCCTGTCGAATATCTTGCAAATAAAAGAGGTAAAAGAAATGATTAAATCTTTCGTAAAAACGGGAAGAAAAATTATTGCCATGAACTTCGATTTACTACCGTTGGTATTATCTAGTATAAATGTTTCCCTTCGACGTATATCACGCGTGCTTCTTTTTTTTTTTTTTTTTTTCTTAGCGATAAAGCGCTTTTAATAATTGGTTGTTGCACGAAAGCGTCATCCGCGTTTAGATTTTATTATTACTCACAAAACGATATGAAATTTTCGGTCGGCAGTAAAGCGACAAAGGGCCACACAATGAAACGGCAAAGTTTAATGAAAACGCGCGGAATTATATGCGCAACCTATAAACTCGTACGTGTTTACGTTAACTTATCTTTACAACTGCGTATATATTGATGATTACGCGTTTATATGAAAGGTATAAAATGATGACGATCGGCGGGGTTCTAAAGTACGCGCAATTTTTTCAAACAAACAAAAAAAAGCCGTCCGGGAAAATTACTCCCATTTTTTCTCCGGCCGAAAAAAATACTTATCCTGGGTGATTTCCATTCCACGGTTGGCAATTGCCTTCCACTCACGAGAGTCCCGCGGACGAAAAATGTACAGACGAGCTATTACTAAAACAAACACACAATCGCTCACAAATAATTTAACAGCTCCAAGTTAATCCGCGTGGCATTGCATAATCACTATTGCGTGAGATAATTACATTATTCGCGCGACAACACAAAGAATGATGACATTATTAATACCGGAAACAATTCAGATTTTTCTCTTTTTTTTTATTTTTCCCACCCCCCCCCTCCCCTCCCCTCCACCGTACTTTTTAATTTCATCAGACGATTTTTATAATCGGTTTTTAATTTTATTAATCGAATTCAATAAAAAGTCGTTTAAAAAATATTACTTTGTTCGCTTCAGCGATTTATGGTTGTGGAAAATTTTGGTCGGTCAAATATGTTACGTCGTGTGACGCGCAGTTGCAACGCATTGTGGCAACATTCTGTAACACTGTGTAAATTAATTTTTAACAGTTTAATTGTGATTAATTTGAATGAATAAAATATAGAAGTACATAAATAAGTGGAAAATTGAAAGGTGACTTTGTTAACGGGGTTTCGACAAATAATTAGTTTAATTGGAATGTACAGTTGTACACGTTTCGGTGGCCTCGGAAATTTTACCTGACAATTTTGCTGTCCAAATTCTTATTTTCCACGTGATTGCGTTGCGCGCCATGGCGCTGAAGCGAGTTCGAATTTCGCGGACTCGACCGAACGTCTCGACGAGTGCGTTGACTCTCACGCGTAGCGTGAAAAAAAAAACTGAAATAGCAATCATTTAATTATTAATGAGATACAAAACACATGCATTGGTTCAGCAAAGTTACAGTATGAAAACGGTGCTTTAAGATGGGGCATGCAGTTTTACAAAACAGTTAAATAATTTTGTAACTTTTATTATAATATTAATTCTATTAATACTGACGCGTCAATGACTAAATTTTGGAAAAAAATTGAACATCTCTAAACTGAGATATTTAATTTAGAAATTGGACAAAATGATATACTTCGATATTCGCAGCATGCATTTTCATATCATTTACACCAACTTTATAAATATGAAAGTTTGAAATCAAATATATCGAATTCGCATTTTTTTAACGTGTTCGTACTTTGCTTCATTGTTTATGGCAGTCAAAAATAAACATGGTTCAATTTTAAACAAATTCCAACTTTCCAGAAAAAAAAATTTGACCTGCAAAAATTTGAAAGAAATAATTATAAACAAAGTTGTATCAGGCGATTGATTGACAGAGATTAAAAACATATTATAGAATTAGTCATAAAATGTTTGAATTGTTATGACTAATTAACGTTTGAAAGACATTATTTTTATTGTACCGACAGTCCCACGTTAAATAATGTGATTTCGCGCGATTGAATATATATTGTTATCGTTACAATTTCCGCAACTAATAAAATAAAATAAACGCGCGCAATTAAACTTGAGGTGTGTAATCCACGGACGTTGATGATACCGAACGATCGTGAGATGCGACACTCGTTGTACATAATCACTGTCAAGGCCTTTTATTGTATCTATACACTCGCGACCATTCAATCGGTTTGATTATCTTCCCGTCAATGTTTATCCCTAGTCGACATCCGATGTCACGGAAAAATTTGCTCTTGAGAAATTAGGTGGAAAATCGTATAGAACTTGTACAAAATAATAATAATAATAATAATAATAATAATAAATTTTCAGTCGATTGAAACAATTTCTAAATCTGAAAATTTATAATCCTAAATCGTTTCAATTTGTCTTCGAGCAGAACATTTTGAGTTGAAATTCGAGTTATTGGAAGGAATAACATTTCTCTAAGCATTAATTACAAGATTGTGCAACTTTCGCATAAATTATATCGAAAGAAAGATTTGCAGAATCAGCTGGGAATTCACGTGAGGACAAATTGAAGCACATTTTTTTTCTCTTCAACTTGATAGATTAAATTGGTACAAAAACTTTTTTATATTTGAGGAAGTGATTTCAAGTGGGAAAATCGTTGCTTTTTTATTTTTTTGACGACACTAAGATTCCATGCATCGCAATGACACATGCCAGTCATATAAATATACCCGATCGATTTGCTGAAATATCGGTTTGGAATCGATAGTCGTACTTACCGGATTGACGTAAATTCTTCCTCTTTTACACGATGAAATTTTGCCGAGACGTCAAGAGCATTAACTTATTTTTAACATACATCCTCGGGCGTGTTCTTCTATAGTTTCCTGCAACATGTTTAAGAAAAAACTTTATTGCAAACTCTGAAAAATTTCATTACCAAATGATTTAACAATAATTTTCAACTACAATCTAAAACAGCCATTTATTTATTTTTTCATCCAGAACTTTTTATATAAAAACGAAACGTTTGGAAAGAGCTTGTTGAACGTCGTTTTTCATTATTTCCAAATTAACGAATTTGTGACACTTTATAATTAAAGAGAAAAAAACGTTTGTTGGTACAATTAAAAAGGTGACCTCTTTGCAAAATTGTAACTCTTGCATTGATTGCTCAAAATGACTCAAGTTGTGAATGAGGTTGGAACATTTAAAATTTTGAGATAAGTTTTGTTAATCTTGGCAAAATGTCAAGACCAAGAATCTCATTTTGCATGAAACGTATCATTCGCTCAGTGTATCCTCACTTCATGAACTGAACAACTCATTTACTTATATCAGCGGATTTCGTTTTTCATTTATCTTATTGTTTCAATTCGAATAAAAGCAAACAGGCGTTTCATTCGTGCCCCCCATTCTGTTCGCAACTTTTTAACCATCAATCATCGCCCAATTTTTTTTTATTCGACAGTAACGATCAAACGAAAAATCATTTTTTCATTGTTTTCTCAGAACGGGCAATTTCATTTTTGATTCAGACAGGCTCTTTTTCCCCGATTAATATCGCTTAATGTTGATTGATGACAAAGAAAATTTTATTGCTGATTTGTCTTGTCCATTTTCGTTTCATAAGTGGAAAGAGGAAAAATCATGAGACGTTACAAAGACCAATATTTGTGATAAGAAATTCGATTTTCATACTTTAAATTGGAAAACATTTTTCAAATTCAATCGAAAGCAAAGCATATTTTTGAAACGAAGAATATTAAAAGCCAGCAATCGATGAAATATTAATTCACAAGATTGCTTGTTTGTTGCTTTGTTTTTCTTTGTTTCGTTTCACTTGATTAATGAGCTCAGTATGTAGAAGAAATTGAAATCGATCGTTCGGTTAATTGAAAACAATCGGAGCATCAGCGAAACGCAATCGAAAAAAAATTCTGACACAATAATTGATCTGCTCATCGTGGTAAATTGTTCAATATTTATTGCTTGGTTTTTTTTTTTGAAAATGAGTCCACTCCAAGAAGCTCCTCTGCATTTTGTTGCAGTCAAATTTTAATTTTTCGGCGTAATACCAATGGCAAATTCATGGATGTGTGTCAAGTGCGTTTACATCAATCACTAATAATATCCGGCCTTTGTTAAATCCCAACGTTAGCCGAAGGAAAAAAAAAGCCACACCAGCTGAGCGATATTTTACACCGACAATACATTTATTTTCTGAAAGCAATTTTACATTGACCATATATATAATTTTTTTATGCAATTTTTCCAAGCAGAAAGAAAAAAAGAACATGTTGCACTTTATTTCCCGAGCGAGAAAGTTTCGAATTTCGTTTAAAATTTGATCCTGACAAAGCGCAATAAAATAATGAAAAATCAAACCACGAGAGTTGATTAAATTGTTATAATTAAAAAGTCAGACCGGCCATAAAAGTTGCAATTTGTTGGCTCAAATGAGGTCGATTGAATTGTAATTATTATCAAACGCAAAACACGAAAAGTATAAAATAAAACAGACCCAATAGATGTACGACGTCCGACGTGAAGTTAATTTAACTGTTAACCCAATTAGCATATTCGATTATAACCAACGAATTGAAAATCTTTCTCAGAACGATTGGACTACTCCAAGTCTGAAGCCATAACGAAATCAATCTCGATAAATATTAAATTATATCGCACAAACAGATAGACAAACAAACATTTGTTCCCATCCAATTTCAACGAACAAAATTGTTGTTTCTGTTGTTATTTTTCATAGGTTCCAAACACTCGCTATTATGGCAGGAAAACTGAGCCGCTGCATATACTTTAACTAGTAAATTCGATCCCTCAGTTGAGTGAAAAATCGTCCAGTTTTATTTTCCTGTTCGGTTCCAATTAATTTAAAGATAATTAGCCGCATCTAAGATCATTAATCTGCAGATCATAATTTACTTGGAGCAATAACTCAACTCCTCCGCGTTTGCAGAATTAACAATGAATATTATTATTTTGAGGCTCATCAAAGAATCGTCGGAGAGGAAAAAAAAAAAAGTTCCAACTATGATAATACCTCTGATGCGTACGTTGAACCGAAATTGCTAGCAAAATGTAAACACGGCATTCAATGTTAATCGGTCCCAGGTCAATATAAATTCGTCATCGATTGAAAATTGATCATCCAGTTTGTTTTTGTAAAGTGTTCGAACCCAGACGCTATTCGCGAAGCAGGGAGACCACAAATTTGCTTGGATTAATTGTTATCTTAAGAACCGATGAATCGATCGTACGAAAACGTAATTGTTTTCTGCGCAAATAGTGACATGATTTATGAACTCGCGTGTTCAAACAAAGTATCGATATGTTTTGTGTCATCGCGGATTTGTTATAAAAAAAAGGCGCTGCGCGAATTGTTTGTTTACGTCGATAACTTTTTTTTCCTGTTAAATGTGCTCTAAAAAGCTGCACTATACATGAAACGAGAATGATGGCTAGACATTCAATCAGGAAAGCCCGTTTGTTTACGCATTCAGACTGAAAAATGGATTTTTTTTTTCAGTTGTTAGTTTGTTCTTTCCAAGGTGCACAGTTGGATACAAACTTGACGATACTCATTTTAACAATAAAATTATTGTCTTATGTGTGAAAAGAATTCAGTTAACGTTGAGTGAACAACAAAATAGAGTGCGAAAAAGAGCCGATTGCATCAACTTTTTATCACGTACGGAGTCTTTTTTCCATCGATGATTTATAAAATACATCTTTTCAAATATTTCAAAATCATCCCGCAGAAAAACGTGTCACCGAGTTTTTTTCACTTCATTTATCACTATATTTTGTACTTTAATTTATTTTGCTGTCGCGAAAAAAAAAAAAGATACAACATTTGGAACCTCAAATTAAAGTCCAGATGTAGTTCAAAGTTTACCATCAAAGTCTTGAATTAAAATTTCAAAAAAAGCAAGGTCGAGTAACTGTTTAAAAACAATTTTTTGTAGTCACTGTAAATCAAAAGCGCCAAATTTTTGGAGCTTGTGATAAACACCGTTTTTATAATTTTGTATATTGAAAAAAGAATTTTGATTTATATATTGAATTCATTTTGCCTGATTTAGAGAAATTTCGCTGTGACCTAACGTCTTGTTAATTCCTCGCAATTACTTTCAATCGTTCAGTTCCCTAATTTAAATGCTTCAAAACTATTCACATAAATGGCCGAGAAAGATCAAGGTACGAATTATATTCAATCAACGACCGATATATAATTCTGTCGTCCACAAATGCACAGCTATTAAGTTTGATTGATAGTGTAAAAAAAATTGGTCTCAATTACTGACGACGTCCAAACTTTTAATTTGCGAATCGTACGAAAAAAAAATTTTGCAACGATGCTTTCGAGTTACGTTTCTTCCGATTCTGTTGGAAAGTTTTGTCAACATCTTTTAGGCTACCAAATATTGACTGAGGGGATTTTTTTTTCATTTTTTTTTTTTTTTTTTTTGAATGATGCGCAATATCAAACTTGATGTAATCGTATTCCATCAAGTCGAACGAGATAACATCAAACAGTTACGAATGATTATTTCCATTTAATATCACGAATGCAAATCTACGCGACGATAACAAATGAAATTGGTAAAATATCTGAATTGATCGCAAAACAATTCCGTGAAAAAAAGCTTTTCTCTTTTTTCATAGTTTGACAAATGCCACGACGAATAAAAATTTATTTTTATCCGATCTTTTGCCATCAATATTTTTTCTCAAATCAGATCCCATTCATTCCCCCCTCGAAACGACGTTACAAACATTACATCCTCCTTGAGGTCAAAATTACTTCATTTTTCAGACCAAAAAAAAAAAAAAAAGCCATTTCTATATTTTCACCTCGAAGTGCATGAATTGCGAGGTAAAAAAATTCGCCAACTACCCTGGAACGGGCTTTATCATACATTTTTATTGAATTAAACTTGTACGACATCGCATGAAATTGCAGATTGCATCGGCAGCCCAATTTCGTGCAAATTGAGTTTACAGAACTTTCGTCTAACCCGCAAATAAAAGGTAAATAATATGTGGAAAATTCATACCACTGCTATTAGACAGAAAAACCACAGGTGAATCAATATTTAAAACCTATTTCACATACAATTCAATATATTCCTTTTCAATCCACGTATTTTCACCTTTTAAATCCGTTTTTAAACTGTCCTTTACGTATTTTCAATATTAAAAAAAGAGGGAGATATAAACGAAAAAAAAAATCAATAGATCTATAATTGAGTTAAACCAATTCTATTTTATACTTTCATCCTTGATCCTAATTTTGCAGACTGAAACACAAACTTGAATAAACAAAAACGAGAATCTCTGTACTTTCTCACTTATGTCATTGACAAGAGCTGTCAGACGAGAAATGTCAGACCGCATATTGGCTACTGTGCAATGAAAGCAACGAGCTAACCAAAACAAAACACTTGGACGGGTCAAGAATCGCTCGACGATCTGTCAGAGCAGAGGTAAACTCTTATCAATTTTCTGGCTCGAAGATGTAAGTCCAATCAGGCGTGTTGACTGCCGGAGAAAAAAGAGAGCGAAAGAAATAAAAAGGTTTGAAATTATTTTGCGCCGTACGATTGGGATTCTGGTCGTTAATAGTGCCCATGCCGTGCAAGGAGGAGTCATGTGTGGCATGCGACACAAGTTCGTGTAAGTGGCCCGGCTCTGCTAACACACAGCCATGGTCACGTGCAAAGACCGTGCCGAAACGGCTCTTCGACAATTGCCAGACATGAGGACTCTCTAGAAACGCGTTCCCAAACATCCGACCAATCACTAACCTCGCGAAGGTATATCCACTTTTTTAGAAGACTCCCAGTTTCGTTACGTCCAGTTACTTTCCGCTGTTTGTTATTTTCATTTTGTTGTTTTTTTCTCAACCGTTTTCCCGTTTTTGTAATTACTTTTTCGTCGACGTCTCAATTACCTCGCTGCTCTCCGAGTACTCTGATTCGAATTCGAGTTTTCACAGTTTTTCCGTATTGACAAATTGTTACTTACTAAAACAGTTGAGTTTGTATAGAAACAACAATCATTAACAAATTGAACTCAACTGAAGTTGTTTGGTACACTCAGAAAAAAAATTCCTATCAATTCATATATGAATTTTAATATTATATAATTCTAATATCATATAAATATAATATATATATAATAATGATATATTACACGGAGAGAAATGATATTTTAAATTTTAGTATTAAAAATCATAAAGTAGTGGTATACTTTTGTGAAGGCGATTTCTACTATTAATAATACTAAAATTTAATATAAATCATATTAAAATTTAGTATAATGATATACTGTAATTTTTCAAAAAATTTATCAGATAGATATTACCTTAATATATTATATCAAATTTTTAGTATTATTAATAGTAGAAATCGCCTTCACAAAAGTATACCACTACTTTATGATTTTTAATACTAAAATTTAGAATATCATTTCTCTCCGTGTATTATAATAAAAAAATCAATGAAATTAAATAATATGATATAAAATATAAAATTCGTACAAAATTATTGAAACACAGCAACAATGAATGAGAATAAAAAATTACTAAACTGTAATATTAATTTTTCAGTATCTACTGTATAACTTCAGTGAATGTTGATAAAATTTTTATTCTCCGTGTATTATTTGATAAAAAGAAATATAAACTTGATAAATGATAAAAAAAACCAATGAAGGAATAATCCTGAAATTTGTCACCTTGCAATCTACAAAGTCACCTTTGTAGATTGCAGGCCATGGAACGAAAATTGTTAGCCGGATGAATTCGCATCTGTAAATAAGATTTGTAAGCTAAGCAATTCAATTAAGCTGAGCCAGCTGTAATGTTCCAATCCGAGAACGCGTCCCTAATGAATTTAATGCTCGAAAATGTGTGCAGTATCACTGAGCTGCAATTTCGAAAACCGCCACCAACCAAAACACATTCTTCTTTTAGATAAAAAAAAAAAGTCGTTTCAGTTCAACTTCGTCCGAGCGGGTCTTTATTTATTTGGCTCATAGGGAAACCATTTTTTCTATGGCATCTGATCCGGTTAGCTTTTGCGCCAGCGAGTTAGCTACGTCACTCGCAATTATTCCGATTCGCTCTCGCGAATTCAGACGCGTCAGACCCCGATCGATTTGAAATCGAGGAGAAAAAAAAAACTTGGGAAAAAAAAAAGTTCAGTTAAGTTAAAGATGTTGAGTTCCTATCTTTGATGTAACTGACGGTTGCGTAACCATCGACGGTTACCTTGGCTAATGCAAATAGCCATCGTTCTTTAGATCGCTTTGCAACACTTGCTCAGCGCCGCAGAAAGTCGTTAGTAAAAATAAACAAACAAAACAATATCTTGTTCTTTATCTTTACCGATATCGATTTCACGGGCCGATGACGATCGGTTGAATGATTTGTGAACTTTCGAAAAAAAAGAAAAACAAACGTCAACCGTCCACGTTCGCTCTGTCGGATATATGCAAGATCGCAAAACATCGCGTGGCAGCACTGTCACACGCAGTCGCGCAGATCAAATTTTTGATGTAAGCACAAATATAGCGCAAGGCTCGCTCTCGTTTGACTATACAGCTTTGTTGGCAACACGCTCAGGACATCGACGCGTGCTTGACGAATCTTGCTTGCATCGACATCTTTGTCGACACCGCAAAACATGTTGCCCAGGCACGTGATTAACGCCAAATGCTATTGCACATTCAGGTATTCCGTTTCTTGCTGTCAAATCAATTTTCCCTGTTAAGTCCAAAGTCAAGGGTTCTCAAGGTTGATTAAATTAGCGATCAAATTAAACTTGTCATTGTTGATTGAACGATCAAACAAATTACATCTGCGGAATAAAAAAGTTAAGATACTCTTTTCGGTTTCCGTTCAAAAATTAAACTTGTTTTGGGTTTTGGTCGAATTAAAATTGAACGATCAGAAAAAAGTTAAATCTGAAGAACAAAAGGAAAAGGAAACACTATTTTGGGTTTCTCTGTTGTTTGTTGTGGAAAAAACAGGTGGTCAGATATTGATGTAGGCCGATGTGATTTTGTGTTACAAGCTCCTCTTTGATTATTTGAAATTCGAGTTGGATGCCAAGTCTAACAATTAAAATTGGCAGTGCAGAAAAATTGGTGTATGCTCCCTTTATTTTCGGCTCATCTATTTTGAATGTGCATCGCATAATTATTTCAATTCGAATAACTAATGCAAAATTGGAACGATCTAAAAATGCACCTTTTCATGTGACACATTTGTAAGTGTAAATGAAATTTCGTTGGTTTTTCGAGACTGACGGTGTGACTAAAAAATAGCGATGAAAATTTAGAACGAAAGCCAAAACATGGGAATGATTCCTCAGGTGACTAGCCCGCGGATTTCAGGCTACGCGCGTTAACTTAGTCATCGCGTGTTTTCAATTCATAATATTCAAATTTGTGTCAGAGTGCGTCACTTGGTATAGTATATAGTACGTGGCCCAATTCCGTCGGGTAATTCGTGTAGCTTGAAATTTCATCTTGAATTTTATACCAAAACTTACATGTTCATATCAACTAGTAATTTGAATTAACCTCGGAATTAACTCTACATTCGACAATGTTCTGAATCAAAAATTAAAAATCATCAAAGTAAAAGAAAAACAACTAAAAAAAAGGATATGTTTTTGGAATTCGATTTTCCGTACCGAGAATAATTGTATCTGACACGAACTGATCTTTCAAAATTTTAAATAAACTTGTTTCGGTTTTTTTTTTTTCTACTCACGTCACAGCAGTTAAGGGAAATTCGCTAATCTTTCAATTATCCTTATCGCTGACGTTGTCGAAGGCATTCCCCCGACCTTGGCGTAATTTTTTTCAATGCTAAAACCATCCATTAGTAACTGAAATAAAATAACAATGAAACTTGGGATTAAAAGAAAAAACGTCTAACGGGAAAGTGTTATGAAAAAAATGTAAAACGTTTTTTTAGAAAAATAAATGAAAAAATTGTGGGCATAGGGATAAAGCCACGTCATGCCTAAGAGTCGTTAAACTGATGCACCGAGTTAGACACATACGTTCGGGCAAATATGTACGTAGCGATATGTGCGTGCGTGAGCTGAGATGAATATAGCCGCGTGTGTCGCGTTACTCTTCGCTCTCGCATTCCCAAAGCGGACCTTGTATCTGGGAATCGAGACGAAAAAGAGAATCGGCCCGGCATACAAAGAAGGCTTAGCCAAATTCAGCGCTTTCGAAATTGCTTAGGGTCTATTCAATGTGGTTTACACTTTTTGTTCCGACTGCTGTTCTTCTTTCCTTTTTTTTTATATCCCTCTCATTTCTTTTCTTAGAAACCAACTGATTTGCCGCGTTGAAGAAATTACGCACTCGATAAAACGCATTGTTTCAACCGGCCCGAACCGTGTTGACAAACTTTCTAACTAGTTTTACAAACTGATGCCAAATATATTATTTTGCTCATCATTTCTTTTTTTTTTTTTTTTAATCCCCCTTCTCGTTCTTCGTCACTCACTTCTGATACACAATTTTTTTGCGAGTTACAAAATTTTTCAACGTGTTGCAATTTCTCTGAGATATGAAATTGAAGTAATAATGAATCATAAAAGTTTGAACAATCCAATAAACCGATATCCATCTCATGAAAGTAAATTGTAAAAAATGTTAACCGCCGTGTATATAAAATTTTTACAACTCCAAAACTTTCTTGCCGTCGTTTGCCTATTGGGTTGATGTAAGTCACCTTTGAATAAAATATTTTACTTCTCATCAGCCATTCTGACTGATAAGGTAAAAGAAGCGACTTATGGAGTTCTGAAATTCATAAATTTTTGACGAATCGGTTGATGTTATTCATTCATCTCGCGATAAATAAAGTCGAATTTGAATTTCACAACTGTGACTTTGGTAACTATTTGTACTTGATCGGGAGATCCATTCTTTTAATATCAAATAAAAAGAAACGCCCGAAGCGTATCAGACAAGAATTGAATCATTAATAAATTTATACTTTATGTCTGGTTTCAAGTGCCTTTTATAGGAAAGGTAACTTTATTGCGCAATGTGATGCAGCTACTGTCGCCTGGGAGAAAATCATTTATCACGTTTGATGTGCTCAACTTTTTTCTTTTATGGGAAATATTTTTTTATGCTCCATTTTATTCGCAAAACTTTACGATAGTCAAGTACCAAAAGTGGCGGAACAATTTGCTCTTCTGAATTACTCAGAGTAACACCGCAAAAAACGTCTTGGAATTTTTTGAATTTCATCTGCAAGTCAATAAATAAAGGACAGAAAAATTGACAGAAAAAAAGTATATATCTGAAGGTGCGCACAAAAATTGTTCAAGTTTTCAGAGAACCGATGCGGTTCAGACGATTAGCCATGGTATCATGCACGGAAAATGCTAAAAATAATTGGGTAGAGAGTCGAATTTAAAAATAAAAAAATTTCCGAAGCTACGAAATTAATCTATGTTGCTGCAAGTGACTAATCCCTAAAGAACATGTTGCGTGCCTTAGTCATCGTCTATTGAAATTTGTGAATTCGTATACCGTTCGTCACATGATTTCTCGATAACTGTGCAATAAAGAAGAAGAAAAAAGTGTCACTTTACTTCAGTGGCAATTGAAAAACATTGATTACTCAATATTTGCATATTTTTCGCTGATTCAACAACTTTTTCTCATTAAAACATGGCCTGACAAATTGTGTTCACCTTTTTTCTTAACACTCGCAATTAAAACAAACGTTTTCTCAACTGCATCCCAACGGTGTTTAAAAATGAAACAATATTTGAATTGCGACCGAACAAAAAATAAAAAAAAAAAAAATTAATTGTCACATACAATTTTTGTAACTGTTCATTTTTATCTGAAACCCAGCAAAAAGAGAGAAAAAAAAAAAACTTTAATACGAAAAACACTCGAGTCCGTTCAAGTGTTTAGGATATACGCTTTATCAATAACTTTACGTCTGCAACGTGTAGTAATAGTGATTGTAATTAAATCGTACTTACAGCACATACACATTTTTTTTCGTCATCCATCACAAACTGATTTCTCAAGTTTATTATCATTGAATCAATAATGCTATCTCACAATTCCGCAAAACACGATAAAATCCTCATACACGTTGATTCAGCGATGGGCGGCGTGTATTTCGCTGAATAGTTACAAGTTTCAGCGTTGCATATTAAATTTTCTATCGAAAACTTTTGGTAACCGAGATATGAAGCTCAGTCATTATAACCTTACACAATAATTTCATTCATGTATAATAATTCAATTAGTAGTTGTAAACGATGATTAACGACAATCAGTTTGCTGATAATTAATCGACGTAATGAAGAAATTTTTCCATCAAGTCGGTTGTATTAGATAAATGCAAATTCAGTCGTATCTAGTTTGAGATTCGATAAAACTTGACACAAAGTAATCGTGAATAATGATCGAGCAAAATACATTACTCGGCTCCAACTGTCCAACGTCTTCAAACTGCAATAAATTCGAGCTAGGATCCAAAAAAATACGTCATGTTGAGTTTTATCTACAGAGATGCTGTTTATCCAGCGCATTAACTCATTGCCTAATCGCAATAATAACGGTCCATTTAGTAAATTTTCGCTCGCTGTGTGCGATTCTAATATACCCAACATTCCATCGGTTCATAAATTTGCACTTCTTATATACTGTCGACTGTCATAATTGTATTGTCAAATTTGCTCGCAAACTTTATGGAAAAATTTTCATTCACAACTTTCATTCCAAAAGTGTGGAAAAATTTGTCAATTCGGAGTCAAGGGTTTTATCAAATGAAAACGGACGTTTTCAACATAACGAAATGTTAACAGAAAATATAAAAACGTCGAGAGAAATAATATGAGATGTGATGAATCAACGTTTACAGTGATTGACTGAGTGCTCTTTTTGAGTCGAACAAATTAATCTTTGAAATTCGTTTAATATAACACTTACGACTCGAGTGGTCTCGCCCAGTATGGATATCTGCTTTGCAAAAAAAAAAACTCTTTTTAAAAACTGATGCTGAGTAATTAATCAGAGCAAATGAGAACACAGGATCTGAAAATGAAAAAAATTGAAATTAATATTGGAATGGGAACGAGAAAAATTCTGTGAGTTTGTTTTGTTAATTGTTGTATTGAAAACTTTTTACTGTGCACTGAGAAAATACTGGAGCTTCCTAACCTTCGTGTGTAGAGTAAGAATGAGGAGTGAGAATGAAGGAAAATACGTTGAAAGCAGATATTATTCAAAGTAGGTATAATTTCATCATTATCAAAGGTGATTATCTGTCAAATATAATAACAACTCATGCTCAAAGTGTAATAACAGTTTTCCTATAGGCAAATATAATAAAACCGAGCTTTTAACTCGTTAGAAAACTTTGCAAGAGTTCGACTCGAGAATCAACTTTCATCTCACATGGTTGACAATTAATCTCTCCCATAGTGTCGTTTCACAAAATGATTAAAAATTTTCTATCTACACGTTAATATAATTCCCTTGCAGCAACAAGTGACTTTTTCTCATTAAAGAATCTAATATCACCAGTTTGATGTCCATGCTTCGAAAATAATTGACGATTATGTTTTTAAATGAAACCTTTTTTATGGGGCAAAATTCATCTTATGAAAAAGTTGCCACAAGGATCGCGTGGGACAAAAAAAAATCGGTATTTTTTACTAGAAAATAAAAGAGTTTTTTTTTTAGTCAACTGATTCGTGTCAACTTGCCAATTTAGTAACATTAAACATGAATTATTGAAACAAACTGATCAGTTGACGAATATCCTATAGAATTTTTCTTATTCATTTTGTTACAACATTTCAGCTTTAGAATTCGTTGCCAAATTAATGGATGAATAAAATTTTACAATTCGTTCAACTCGATTAATTTGAACAAGTCCCTCATGGACGAAAATATATTTTAATGTATCTACAAAAATATAAAATATATATAAAATTTATAAAACGGCAATAATCAGTATATTCTTATTATATATTTTTT
>JAAMPD010001393.1:0-24999 GCA_025266255.1 Trissolcus basalis | reverse complement strand
GATGGATTGTAGGAATCAAACACGTATCTCTCGTAAATAAAAAAAGCTGACTTCGGTATCAAAGTTGGTTGCAAAATTTGTGGTGAATAATTTGAAATAATTTTTAATCAAGGATTGAATTTAAAGAGTTGATGAATTATAGCAGAATAATTGTGAAATCATTTGATGATTGTAGAAATAATTTACGGTTTTTTTCATAAATGTGGGACATGCAGCTTTGTCAAATATAGTTTGTTATTTTTGTAATTTTCATTTATGATTCCACTAATACAAATTTATAGCAATTTTATAGTTAAATTTTTGGAAACTGACTATTCTAAAGCTGCGATATTTCATTTAGAAATTGGACCAAATGATATACAAGACACACATTTTTTTACAATATAGTTTGAAAATCAAATATCTGAAATTCGAGTTTGCAGAACTTCATCATACTTTACCAAATGATAGTTCATTACGTTAATATTATCAACAAACCAAACATGATCAAACAATATTTTATGAATACACTGACAGTAATTTGACCGTAACATTATTGATGAAACATGATTTACTGAACAGTATACGATCCTTTTTACTAGGATTAAACAGAGAATACACATGAAATAAAAATTGATATTTACATCGCTAGATGGATTATTGAAAGTAGAGAAATACAATATCAATAAAAAAACATTCCCTGTAATTCGAACAACATTCGCCAAACATTTTTGCAAAGTTCAACTTTTATTATGACTGTAAACAATATCTCATTTTTGTAAACGAAAATGTCATGTTTTTATTACCAATGTCGCTATTTTCTTTCTGTAATACCAAATCAAATACATTATTCCAACTAACTATTTTAATCCCTCAGAATCAGCGGGAATATTACATTTTATCAAAAATATGAAAACGTATACAATTCAAAATGTCTGATTCGTGATTTGATTCAAACCCAAATTATCCTGAAAACTAAAACATATTTTAAATTTAATAATAAGTTCAATAGTAATTTGATAACATTGATAGTAATAATAATAATGGATTCTTTCAAGGGACAGAAAGAAGAAGGTAACAGGGTTCGCAACACTACGAAAGAAGTTTATCCGTCGAAGGCGATCCTCAAAGGCGTACGATCACGGTCGGATAATTCGCGAGCTTGTGTCTACATGGAGCCCGTTGGAGGCAGGCGCGTTGCTCGAGGAGTACGAGGCGCTGGCCGCGCTCAAGGACTTGCACGTGCAGGCAGAGCTCGCCAGGCCACCGGCGGCAACTTTCAAGCAGGACTTCTCCACGCTTTACGATTACAAACACTGCACCGACGTCGATCTTGTCTATCGGGGAGCGTGCTTTCCAGTTCACCGGGCGATTCTCTCTGCCAGATGTCCATACTTTCGCGAACTCCTTGCCAGTTATCCTGGTAAATTAAGTAACAGCATTTCAAATTCATAATACACACAAAACACACTTTCCTATATCTATATTACAAAAATACTATTAAGGATACAAAAACAGAATTAATAACTTTGTCTGAATGAATTTCAGGTTACGGAGCGAGGATTTGTTTGGAGCAGAGAACGCCGAACCTTGAAGTACAGGTATTTTCGTCGCTGTTGCGGTACCTGTACACAGGTGACATCTGTCCACACGACACTTCCCTGGATCCGAGCCTGTTGCGTCGGCTGAGCGAGGAGTTCGGCACGCCGAATCCACTGGAACACGATCTGCGCTACCTTTTGGACACTGGCGACTACGCCGACGCCGCCCTCGTGTTCACCTCAGACAACGACTACCAGCGGCCGGACAGCGGTAGCTCCGAGTATGGCTTCCGGCCCAAACTTGAACTGCCCTGCCACAAGGCGATACTCTCCGCGAGATCGCCCTTCTTCCGAAACCTCATCCAGAGGCGCACCAGGTCCGGCGAGGACCACACCGAGAGGGCGCTGCACATACCCACCCGGATCGTCCTGGACGAGTCCGTGATCCCCAAGAGATACGCCCGAGTGCTTTTGCATGCGGTGTATCTGGACACGGTTGATCTGTCGCTCATCCTGCGAGGCAGCGGTTGTGGAAACAGTTCCGGCAGTTTGGGAGAGGTATTTAAAAGATTCGGTGGAGGATTAGAGATGGTATTGAAAGATGCATTTTTGTTAAAAAAAAAAAAGGATTATCTGAATATGAATGATAAAAGTCAAGTGATTGATAAAGTTCAAGTACATCGTTGGAAATGGAATTTTTTTGACTGCAAATTCTTCGATTGATTGTTTGATGAATTTGTAGAGTTGATATGCATTTATTAAGATAAAATTCTGTCATTGTATCGATTTTAGATTGAAATTTTGTATTTAGGTTTGATTGGATGGTTTGTTTGGTTTAGGTTCAGGCTTTGACACATACGGGAAGAGTTAGGCCTAGTCCCTTGGAAGAAGCCATGGAATTGTATCAGATCGGACGGTTCCTCGAGCTCGACATTCTCTCTCAAGGCTGTGAGGATCTCATCCTGGATTGGCTGACGTTAGAATCGTTGCCAACCGTTTTGAGGTACCCCTGAAAATAATTTTAAACAAAAAATAGTTTTATGCATATTTTAGAGAACAATTTATTGAAAATGGATTCTTTTTTATCAGGTGGGCCAGTCAGCCCCACGGATCAGCCTGGATCCACCGGCAAGCGCTGCACTACCTAAGGGAGGAGTTCCAGCCGGTAATTTCGTCGCCGATCTTGCACCAGTTGGACCATGCTCACCTCACCAACGTACTTCAGAGCCACTTCTTGCAAGCAAGTGAGCTCGAGGTGTTGCAAGCAGTGCTCAAGTGGGGCGAACAGGAGCTGGTTCGGCGCATGGAAGGTCGCGAGCCCAACCTGCTCAGCCACACGGTACACTCGGTCACGCGCAAGGGCGTCAAGAAACGCGACCTCAGCGACATCGAACTTCGTGAAATCCTTAGCGAGCTGCTGCCGCTCGTTCGGATGGATCACGTCTTACCGCCAAACAGCGAAGTTTTAGCACAGGTTTGACGGATTTATTTCCATCTCTATAATAACAAATATTATGTTTTATAGTGGGCCTTACATCTCAGCAAAATGCCCAAAACATCTTTGTAATTTTTAATTTGTAAATCTATTAATACAAACGCATGTAATAGCAAATTTTTTACAAATTTGACTATTTCTAAACTGAGATATTTAATTTTGAAATGTATAGAATAGACATTAACAATATGTCATGTTTTAAAGTGGGTCTTAAATCTCAGCAAAATGCCCAAAACTTTTTGTAATTTTTTATTTTATTCACAAATAATAGGCAGCAGTTATAAACTGTTTTTCCTGTATGTAGATTTAAACACTATTTAAAGAAACATTCTCTTTACTTCTGATTTTGTATAAAAATAAGATAGGCTACATAATATGTAGATATAAATGAAATTATAAATCACAGCTAAACTCACAAAATTTTTAATTATATAAATCTATTAATATGAACGCATCTATAGGCAAATTTTTGACAAATTTGAATATCTCTAAACTGAGATATTTAATTTTGAAATGTTTAGGATAGACATTAGCAATATATTACAGAATTAGTTATAAAATTTAAATTATTATAATTAATTATCATTTAAAATATGCAAGTTTTATTGTACTGTACGTTCCATCTTAAATTTGGTTGTTTTTGTGTTTTGCAGGCAATACGAAGAGGACTCGTTTCTACGCCCCCTAGTCATATGATTGGCGACGAGAGGGATAACTTGAGAGTGAACGCTTGGATTCGTGGTGGCAAAAAGAACGGTCTGTTTGTTAGACCGAGGCTCTTTATGCCTTACTATGAAGAAATAAAGGTAACTGTTTTAAATATTTGTATGAATGTTTAAAATGAAATTTCATATTTTAAAAGAGTGATTTATGAATTATAATTATGGTTTTAAGAAAAGTTGTTAGTCGGTTCATTGTCATTTGAATATACTAAAATGAAATATTATGTTTCAGGCTATCGTTGAAGAACAGATGGTCCAAGAATCAGAGCTGATGAGGCTGAGACGCGCGAGATACATTCCTGATATTCCAGACACATTGTACATGGTCGATGAAAAACCGCGGGCCATGGGAGCTGTTGGAGTTGATGTCCTTGCTGCTGCTCTTCCTGGTACTGACTTGTTACAATCATAAAAATGACACACACAAAGTCTACTGTAAATTCCGTAATTTTATAAAACTTGGTTCATCGGAAACACTCAAAACTGTTTCTGTTTCAAAGTGCCGGACTCCGTGACGATGGCAGCGATGCTGAAACGCAAGCAAAAGTTGCGCCAGTCGCCGAGCTGTCAGAGAGCCATAAGTCTGCCTTTGTCTTCGCGACACGAGATCAATCGACAGCTACGTCTGCGTGTGGTACGTGAATTCAACCTCCCTGACGCGGTTGCCGATCTTCTCGAGGTAAGTCGCAACAACCTCCCAACTAAAACTACACAGCTTAAAAGAAGAAAACAAGAACCAAGTTTCAAATGACAAAGAAAAAAAAAAGGTCTCAGTTTGTCATAAAAGTTTATTTGATAAAATAGAATATATTAATGGAACAGTGAAACATCGATATGTCGTACAAATGCCTAAAACGAATAATACTCAAATTTCAATCAATCATTTTGGTACGAGAATCACTAGCCAGCATAATGTTGTCGCCCCCATAAAATGTATAAGCTTCGGTACAAAAATACTAAGTTCCGCTCTAAGGCTTCAAAGTTAAAAAAATAACATAAAAGACGAAACGAGACAAATATATTTTGAACGGTCAACCCGTTACGTCTTAAGCCATCCCTTTTTGTGGAAGACCTTGAGCACGTGCAGAAGTTTCTCGTTGTACACCTGACCCTTGCCCAGCTCCAGGAACTTTTCCTTCTTGTCGATGCTGCGAACATCGGGAGCAGTGCCTCTCGTGGCCTTGATCACCTGGACCATCATGATGCTCTGGGGGAACTTCATCGGGGCGCGTTCCAGCAGCACCTGGTCGAAGCTCTCTCGCGTGAACTCGGAGGTGTCGCAATTGAGGGAACTGAGGCAGTTGATGAAGCTCTTGTAGTAAACATCGATGAGGTCGTCGAGTTGATTGTCGATGACGTCGAGTCGCGCCGAGGACATAAGGAAGAAAACGAGGTCGTCCACGCAGTAGTCGTACAGGGACAGCTGGAAGTCGACGATCTTCATGTCGGAGACGCGCCCCCTGTCGTCGTAACGGAACATCATGTTGTTGACCCAGAAGTCGCAGTGAACGAGGGACGACCAGCATCCCTTAGAATTGTCTGGAATTAAAAAAAATAACGACATCAAATGACGTTGCTATTTACGTGAAAACAACTATAAGTCTGCTGATTATCTCTTGACACTATTCAAATATCATTATTCAACTCTTATCAGAATTGTTGCACAGCTTAGCTGCTCTCATTTTGTGTTATACAAATTTTTATATCCACGGTTCGCCGACACTCACCTTTGTTACTGTTAAGAGCATGCTGAACAGTCTTGTCGATGCTCGCCTCAAGCTTCTTGCCCAGCTCTGTGTTTTTCAGATTACTTGTCGCCTTATTGATCATATCCATAACACAGTTCGCTGACGTCTGGCTGAAATCGGTTGCGAGTCCGGGCACAATCACCTCTTCAAAGACCCGAGGCTTCTTCATCCTGATGGCGATGGGAATCGCGTGCAACTTGGCCAGTTCTTTGATGGCAAACTCCATGTGGTGACGGTCCAGTCCGACTATCCTGTCCTGGGTTTTGTAGCCCGAATAATTCAGGTTCTCCAGAAGGATGAGCGCCTGGTCGTCGAAAACTTCCGGGTCCTTCAGGCCCATTCGACCCCCGTAGTAAGCGGGCACCAGGCTGATCAGCTCCTCCTCAGGACGACCGTTCTCGGTCTGAATTTCCAGCAGACGTGGCGCCACCTTGCGGTAGAAGTAGATCTCCTTGTAGAAAGTCGCGGGACTGTTGAAGAGGTCCAGGAGGTAGGCAGATGTCGGAGGCATCTTGGCCACGAGGTGCAGCGGCTGCGGACGGTTCTCGTTGATGATCACGTCAACGTCCACTGCCATTATCAGGCTGCCAAAATTCTCCCCCGGGTCGGTCAAATAGCGCCATTTCACTTTCTCCACTTTTGGCTTGGAGCCTAAGCCTTCCTCTAGGGCTCCCTCTAAGTCTTTCACTGGTAGTTCCCCCGTCACGTCTGGCATCGCTACAAACAAATTTATATTACATTCATAATCCACAAATAACAACCCAACTTCATTGTCAATCTTTTTTTAGGGATTTTCTATAGTTTTTTTTTTTTTTTTAAGATTTATGTTTGCAAATTCGTTTTATAAAATGTCGACAAATTTGAGGGAGTATTCATTTTGTTTTGGCGTTTGTTATAATTTTGTGCTTGTTTGTTGTAACAAAAATTCCATGATGTAATTGAAATAATTTTAATTGAGCCACTTGAAATGCACTGACACACATTGTAAAGGTTGCGGCTGGTGCCAAAATTGTTAGCGTTTCTGTGGGCGAGTAAAAGATCCCAAGACGCTTTTAGATTATCGGATCCGATTCGAAATTTTGATTTTAAACAGTCAAAACTTTTCTTCGTTATCATTGTCTCGTTATCAGTTGTAAATCACTTCTCGGGTATTTTAATTAATGTATTCCAATAATTCAGAAACATTCATTAGACAACAAAATTACCTCATTAAATATCGATTTGAGAGGAAAAAAAAATGATTGCTTCTATTTTTTTATCATCAGTGCGCATTACTAGATTATATCGAAAATCTGTGAGAATAAATGATAAAATTTTTTTTTTGTCCAACGATCATTAACAAGTCATTTTAATTTTTATCCTTCTACTATACTATGTGGTATATCAGTATGCGCCTATTAATATTCTACTCGCATATCATTACACAACATTTATTCGATATGACGTTTCAATCATCATTTGTTGACAATTTTTTTGTCTCTCAAAAAAATTCACTATTGTAACTTTTGTAGAAACAAAGCTGACAAACAAAAGTGACAATTAAAATTAACAAATCAAATGAAAAAAAGTTAAATTTACAAATTACATTAAATTTACAAATTAAATTGACGAACTGAAAATAAAAGATTTGCCAAAGAAGGTTAATAGAAAAGTGAGCACGATTGTAAAACTGCGATAAATTCCAATCCGTTAACCATTTCGCACTAAATTTCCTTTCTTTCTTATGTCCTGACACTTTAATGAGGAAACGGCCTTATATCTTCAACACTTCATGTTTAATTAATAAATTTCTTCGAGTCTAACGGTATTAATTGTTGAAAATTGCCGCGAGAAACGGTAGTAAAATAATTTAAATTCCATCGTGCGAGAAGATAGAAATAAAAATCGTCCCCAACATCCACTCTGTGTATTCCACAAAACTACGATTCATTTGCTAATCGCAATTTCAGTACCCCAACGATTAACAATTCAAATACAAACACTATCTGATGTAAGTTTCACGAATTTTGTGTAACGCGCATTTTCACATTAATTATGCGTTTTTCATTTTTGTTAATACTGATTCATAATGGAAAATTTTTGTTGCAAAAAACAAAAACGAACGTTGTATGTGAAATGAAGTACCAGCTTTTTGTGTAAAATAAAAAAAAAAAACAAGCCGGGGTTAAACAAAAGTTGAAAGCCATAAATTCTCGAGTTCGAGTTTTTTGGACGAAAAAAGGGGTTTAAAGTGGCTTGCATAACGGCGGGAAAACGCGGATGTAATGTAAAACTCGACGGTTTATGAGTCGTGATCGAACTATTGTGCAACGTAATTGCTGGTTGACAAATCCGTATTAACATTTATACGACGATCATTCCCGTGTCATTCATCCTTTTACAAAAAGTTGTTTAGTAAACACCGTTCTTCTCTTCTTTTTTTTCTTCTCACCAGCGCTTTTTATTCAATTGATGATTGATGATTTGAATGAACGCGAGTTCTTGATTGAATGCGATTTAATGCATGCACTTTCATTTCCTGAAAGAGCAAATATCAAATTTCTAATCTAACACGATTATATAATAAACAATATTTTTTTAAACTTAATCAATAAAAAATCTACAAAATTGTTCGAATGATCAAAATGTAAAATGCAAATTTAATCAAAAATGGAAACAAAAAATCAAATTGTGAATTGAATTGAAAACTGAATTTGACGTAACGAGGAAGGGAAACATAAACACAAACATTTGGTGTGAGAAGGCAAAGAAATGTGATGTGTGAAACTTTTGAATTTTGTAAAATTGAAAAATATACGAAATGGAAATTAAAGTTGTGAGGAATGATTTGAAATTGATTTTGGACTTACCGAGTCGAGAGCAGATCCTGCGGAAATTGGAGCAGGTTTTTAGAGAGTCAAAAATGCAACAGTACTATGCAGCGATGTCACGTCGACTGGTCGGTTTGGACTCGCTGCTGCACAGCGCTTGACTTTGACCCTAAGCCTCCCCGTTCGAACCATCTATTAGTAACATCTTCGCACGAATCATCTTGTGTACTCAACTTTCGGCTGTTTTATTTTCGATTCGTGTAAAACCAGAGGTGGGGAGGGGAGGGACGCTATTCATTGAACAAATTTTCATATTCTTGCTCCATCTACAAACAAACTGTTTCATTCAAGTGTACTCATTTGCTTGTTCCATCAAACAATGCGTTACCGAATAGTGATAAAATTACAACTGACTAATAAAGTCCTCTGTTTCATATTCAGCGACTCATTATGTTGATTGTGATTAATGCTCGTGCTTTCCAAGCTGTTTTGTATTTGGTACAAGAACTTCCCTGAACCCCTTTTATGCAAAAATGTTATTAAAGAAAAAAGAAACTTGTATTCAAATTTAGACACTCGAAAATTTGGTCCGAGTTTTAAGATGTTTCAATTAGAATTTTTCATCTACTTAATTGAAGTTTTACAATCAGACTAATTGAAAATTTTGAAATATGAATGTTGCATTTTTTGTTGTTCCTTTTTTGGATTCAAATTTCCTCGTTACTTCCTCGTTAAAAAATGAAATTCGATAAGATTCACTGTACGGGAATTAACAAACAATTTCGTAACATGAATAGTCAATTCTTCAGAAATAATTGAAAATTGATTAATTTTGATTTCAAAAATTCATTGTTTTTCTGCCTCGTTTTGTTTTTTTGTTCTCGCCAACATACAGAGAATTATGATTGACTGGACGTTTGAAAATGAGAAGTCATAATTTTTGTCTTCCAACTTGAGTTTCCTTTGTAAGACGATTGCAATTTTGCGAGCGGAACGTAAAGTTAGGGAAACCTGCTATTAATTTTATTGACGAGTAACATTTATCAAAAAAGAAAAAAAGAATACTGACATCTATAAAAATAAAAATAAACCTTACAAACATTGATTAATTGTTGCGAGGTACGTTGGTTACAAAAATTTTATATAAAAACGGTGGTAAATATTTGTTCTTTGTACCGTTTGATATTAAAGTCAATATTTGTCGGGCATTTATTTTGATACGAACATTCATTATTTTCTTACAAACATTCATTTGGATGGATATTCTCACATTATTCACGACTGTTTGAACGAAAACGAAAATTAACATTTAAAAATAATTTGTAATTCAGTACACAAGATATGTTAATGCTTCTGTCATCACGGTATAGATATTATTAAACTGTTCCCTGTCAATTAGCTACATTGATAATCCACTTATAGACATGATTATTAGGGCCTTGGCTGTATATCTAATCGTAAAAATTATTATCACAAATATATGTTTTCAAGCAACAGTGTATTACTTGCAATTTCTCGACTAACGACAAAAAAAAAATTAATCAATCGCCAGAAAGAAGAACAAGAAAAAAACAGTAAAAAAAAGCAACTCGCTTTAACTGATTTCAAATTATTTACAATCAAATCAGAAAATAAGGAAAAGTGAAAAAATAAAAAGTCGGAAAAGAAATTGAGAATAAAAAATGTAACATGTTATAGAACGGCTGAGTGATCATCGCAAAGGCGATAACTGGAACAGTGACCATAAGTATTTGAAAAAAATGACAATTCCGCAAGTATTTGTGACCGCATCAAGGAAATTAGACTTTTTCGATATGTAGAGTAATCATGCTCGAATTTCAATGCGGATGTTGCGTAAAAGTCGCGCGAGACTTAGCTTTGGGATAAAGCCTGACCTCGTAACGATTACTTGCTGCAAGAGAACCGAATCACCTTAATAAAGCGATTGGGATAAATTGATACATAAATCCCTACCGCAATGTACATTTATTTGTTATATCATGCATATTATATCACTCGAATTATGTCGGTTCATTCAATCAAACGGCAAATAACAAAATTATTGAAATTTATTTTCATTAACACTAGAAGTAACCAGGGTAAAAGGGTCAATTTAATTTATACAGGTAAATTAGATAATAGCAAAATTTTTTATATGAAACATTTTTTTCCCTTGGTACTTCTAGTGTTAACTTGCAATTTTTGAAAGATTTTAAAGTCGTTTTGATATCGAGTTGAAACAATGTTCATTAGGCCATACCAAAAGTGCACACAACCGACTTGAAAATGAGATAACAGTATCTGAATTTCATTAACCTATTGCAAAGTGGAGAGAAAAAAAAAACAATTTACAAGCACTTTTATCTGAGAGTGTTTTATTTTTTTACAATTGGCAAACCAATAAACACATATGAAAACATGAAAATCTAACGGGCTGTTCATGTTGATAAGATGAATGATTGCAATTTGGTTCAATTGGAATAGTAATTGACACGAAGTAACACGCGAGAAGAAACTAAGGTCACAGTGGAGATGCTTAGAACGCGTTGTAAGACATGTGAAATGGTTTTCAGAACGCCGCCTGTTATGGGATAACCGAGCCGGATGAGAGCGCAACGGCCGACGAGGAGGAGGATGGCTCGCTCAACACGAACGCCAACGTCGCAGCTTCCGCGTCCCACTGCTACGCTAGAAACATGACTTTTCCCTGTCAAGGCTCTTCTTCCTATTCCCACAGGCAGGAACTGCCAGCTGTTGTTGCTGAAGGCGACAACTACAGACTGGGCGAGGTATGAAAACGTTTAATCTTTTAATCTTTAACTGTACTTTGTACAACATTGCTTCAAAAATCAAACATATTTGCTTTCAAACGAAATTATGGTAACTAAATATGTTGTACTCTTCTAATCTTTGAATTAAGATTTCAAAGTAGATTTTGTGAAATTTAAAATTAACAAAATGAAAATATAGATAAAATTGTTTAAATTTACTTGTCTCGAAGTAAAAATCTAACTGTAAAGAAATATTTAATTTTGAAAAAAAAGAAAGAAACTTTAACATTGATAAATTTTGGCTATAAAAAAATTCCGAAACCGAGAATTGAACCCGCGCCCCTAGATTTAAACTTTACAATCTCATTCATCGTGCCAAAGATGTTTGTGAAACTGAAACAAGTTTTTTAAAACATCTTTGTCTTAATTAATTGAAACAAATTTAAAAAAATTGAAACTTGAACTCGAGACATTTCAAATAACCAGAAATTGAGATTTAAAAATAGTCTGACAAGTGGATAAAGTGAGATGCGGAATTCCTCGAACCGGCGATAACATCGAAAATTGAAAAGAGTTGTTTGTTTGAAAAAAAATATATATATAATAGAATGAAAATGCATTTCATACTGATTACAAAACCAATGATTGTCAGCAGTTGGATAACAATTGCACCGAAGGCCACCTGTCGGGTATCATGCCGGACGTGGCGATGGCAACGGCGTCGTTCGGGGCGATGCAACTGGTGGAGCCACAGGAGCTCGAGCTGGACCTCGGTGACGGCGCGTCGCACCTGCTGCAGCACGCCGCAACGCCCTCTGCGAATGTTTCGCGCCACCACTCGCATCTGCAGCACCAGCGCCAACGCCAGCGCCACCTGTTTGCTGTCGGGCCTTACCTCAACCAGGGGGGTCGCAATTATTATTTCAATAATTGATTATCATGTTACTGAATAGCGCGCAGCCACGCTTCATCAGCACCACGGCCCTCTCGGTTGTACATAACCTGTAAATAACTCGCGTTTTCTTTTTCTACTTTCAACTTTATTTATTTCCTCGTTCCCCTACTTTTTTATACTCGTCAATTTATTATTAACTAGTTCCAATTCAATTGCAATTGTTCCCCCCCACCCTTTCTGTGATTTTTGGATTCGCAAAACTAGGTGGCAGCACTCGGCTGTTCGATATTAGTTTTGTGTTCCTGCGTGCTGCCACCTGTCGCATCATTTCCAAAGTTTTCGATTCCAGTTCCAATTTGACCCTTCTCTTCATTGAAAGAACATTTTAAGGCTGGTCCGGAGTTTCGCTGTTCAACAATCAAATGGCGCTTGTTAGTTATTCCTTGAACAAATGTTTATCAGACACTGCCACTAGATGGCGCTGCGGTGGTTGATTCCGTTATCCCCTCCCTTCCACGTGTTAAGGAAGCGCCATCTGCGAAGAGCAGTGCAAACTTCTGAAGCATGAAAAAAAAATGAATCAATCAACACGCAGAGACTAATTTATTGTGTTCAATTTAGATTATTATAGTTGCGAGTAAATATTGTTGTTGTATATAATAATTCAAATTCAAAGAGTTGGTTTTGAATTTAAATTTCATTCGAAAGTCTGAATTTGGTCGCTGCATTCATTTGAAATGCCGAAAGAAAAACAAAGGAAGAAGAACGATTTCAAGTTCTTGATTAAAATTGTATTTGAATAATGAAAGTTTAAAAATAAGCACGATCAAAATGTTGTTCGAACAATTGTAAGCAGGATAAGATTGTTTATGCTTCGTTTTATCTTCGATACTGCCTTTCTTCCGCAATTTTTACGCGACATGAGTTTCGTAATGCCAGCGATAGTTTTCCCGTTCACGTTGTGATGTTGTAAAAAAAAAGTTTGATACTATATTACGACAGAATAGAGCGGCGATCGCGCCTCTGTTGATATTGTAAATTGATCCCTTTTTAAACGGGAAAGTCGAAAGCGCCTTTTGACTGATGCGCGCGCAATTGTGCCCACGTGTTCTAAAAAGTCACTCGAGCTCGGACACCTTTTTCCAAAATCAAAAAGTATCGAAAATTTCAAGCCTCTAAAAGCAACATTGAAATTGAAAACATTGTCCCGATACTTCGTTTTGATTTTGAAAAATCAAAATGTATCCGAGCACAGGCGCCATTTTGGAACTCGAGGATTCAATTAGAGTCAACAACTTGAAGTGAACTTACGTTTATTGGACCAATGTAACTAGATTCGAATTATACAATAGGGATTTACAGTATTTCGGGATGTCGCTGCGGGCAACGGCCAGGTGGCGCTGCGTTACACTCAGGTGTAGGTGGCGCTGCGGGCCTGCCAGGCGGCGCTGTCTCGCGAGTGTGGAGATGGCGCTGCGGTCGCACCAGGAGTGGCGATTATCAGAACTAAAGTGTTAAGCACCCCATTACCCCGTGTTTCTACAACGTTTTACGCTAGCGGTAGTTTCCTGTGGTGAAAATATGTTTGGAGCGCCCCCGATTTAGCAGTGTGAACGTGCGTTGAAACCCGTGAGAGTACAAACGAAACAAGAGTCAGAGGCGACGATATGATTGAGCTTACCTTTTATTCACGTACTCGGAAAGCTGGATGTACAATGACAAACATATTTTCAGTACTTACTGCTTACGGGATTCGCATATAAGTATACCAGCTTCAATACATAGTAATCGCACCAAATTCAACCGATTCAAAGTTCGCCATTTTGTTTTATCCAGTCTACCAACTGTATAGTACTGTCAAACTTCATTTGCTTCGATTGATTTTGTATACGCTATTGTCGCGACATGAAATTTTACGTTGCGCCATCTGCCGGTCAATTTTGATTCAAATAATTTCAAATAAAGTTTTATCATACATTAGATATATTATTAATGCTATAATATATTCAAAAATAGTTTGTTGTTGGTTCAATTCTGTTTTAATTTTGATTAAAAATGGAATTTAACTTTTGAAATCAAGGTGGCGCCAGCATCGCAATGGAAATTTTCACTACGCCATCTGTAGGTCAATTTTGATTCAACAAATTTCATAAGGTTTATTATATATTAGATATATTTTGAATGTTATATATGTTCAGACAAATTTATTATATTTTATGTGCTAAATTGTGTTTTAATTGTGTTTAAAAATGAACTTAAAAATGTTTAATTCGAGGTGGCGCCAGCATCGAGGTGACAATAGCGTATAGTACGTAATATTTCCGTAGGTGGCTGTGAAATGACGGACTTTAGTATTTTCACGAGTGTACGACAATAGCGACTGATTTGCAGTTTCAAAACGCGCGAAGTAGAAGTTGTGAAGAAACTTTGAAATTCGTTGGGTAGTTGTAACCGATGACTGACTGATGACGATAATGAAATGCTTAATACCGCAACCTAGATGGCGCTCTTTAAAAAATGACAAGGATAAATAGTTTTTTTTTCGCGAGTGCATTCTTTCCGAGTTCCTTGGATCTAAACGATAATTTTCGCATACAAATGTTTGTGTTTTCCAAAAAACGAAAAAAAGAGCTACATTCAAGATATACCGTTATTTTAAAAACTTCGGGAAGTCGCGCGCGGGTCACATTTTTTTCATAATGTAGTGATGATTCCTTGACTGCGTTGTTTTTACGACATTGTGCCAAAAAATGAGATTGCCCTGGATCCCCGAGTCGAGCGACTTTCTTATCAAAATGCAAACTGATTTTATGATCGTTGTCAAAAGGACATTTAGCGATAATTGTTAAGATGTTAAACATTCTAACGAATAGGAAAGCACACAATGTTTCCTATTTTTTATACACTTCTTTTGTAAACGCTCTACATTTTTCTTTTGTATTTATTAACTTATTAACGCGTCGCTTTGATTTTTTTTATTTTCGTATAAGATGCCGTTTGGAGCATACGTGTAGCCCGAGAATACAGACACAGAGCCCAGTTTAATGCTGTTCAATTGTCACAAAATGTCCGTGATAAAAGTATGATTACATAACGTTCGAATATAACAACTTTTAGTATAAATAAAAGCACAAGGATCATCTGTGATTACCAATATCTATGTGTAAATATTTCCACAAACTTACATGATGTATAATGCGCGTAATTTAATTGAGGTACATTCAAAAAGCGAACATACAACAAAAAAAAAAAAATTCAAATCTCACGGCATAGAATATACTCGTTCAAATAAACGATTGTGTAATGACAAGTGTAATCAAACCTGTAGGTGTCTGTGTAACAAGAAAACAATAAAAAAATGATTCTATTAAAAAAACCTACGTCAATCTCATCAACTACACAAACAAAACAGACAGATAGAAATATTGTAAGATTTATTTTTCAATCAGTTGATCACCTCGTTGATTTACAAAGCACACAAAACTATATATACAAAATCCTTCTTATCTCCTATATCTATATCTCTTGAAATGGAACCAAAGTTGAAAAATATTATTATGAAACTGGCATCTGAAGCCTCGTTTGTAAGAGTACTCCCACTCTCTGTTCACTATTTTGAACGCAATATCCTCGTAAGGAGGCCCGGCGTGGAACCTCAAAATCGCAAAATCCTTGTTGTCCGCACAAGGAGTCAGATAATACTCCGGTGTCGCGTTCTTGTCTATCAAATCGGGGTAGAAGATATTGAACTTGTAACCCTGTACGATTTTCGGCGGCGGATTGTCCATGTCGTAGTGAGTCTGATTGTATTTGTTCCATTCGAAACCTGTATGCACTCGGTTGAAATATCTCGGTTTCCTCGGACGGTATTTGTCAGACCAAAGATAGATCTGTGCCTCCAAGGACGACTCGACGCTGAACTCTGCTTCGTCCTTGTCCATGTTCTTCTCAGCCTCGCGTCTCATCGCTTGTTCTTCCACGGTCAAAACGTTCTGCACCTTCCTGCCGGTACTCAGCACTTGATTTCGGGCAAATTCTAATCTTCTAAGGTCGTCTTCTTCAAGAACCACGATGGTGCCAGGCTCCAGGTCGGATTGCGACATGTATCTTGGAGAATAACCGCCGCTTTCGTACTGGTCGAAAGATTCCGTTAGCATCTCGTCCGCAGCAGCGTCGGGATGCTCGTCCTCCTCCTTGTCCTCTTCCTCGTCGGAATCCTTGGCCGTTGAGACACTTGGCTTCTCCTCGACAGAGTTTCGACGAGGATTTTCAGACTCCTTCGACACGCCCTGCTCGGCTCTCAGCACCTGTAATTTCTTTTTCAGATTTTCTTGGTGACGATCGCGGAGTCGCGCCCTGGCCATGTGGGCTTTCAATTGTGAGAGGAGACTTTCCCAGTACCCCACGTCCACGCCCTCTTGCTGGCCTCCGCCAATTTTTCTTCGAATCGCACCCTCAAAGCTTCTAGTTGAGCGGCGGTTTTTCCTTTGAACACTGAAGTCACGTCCTTTGCTACAGACTCGTGAATACCCTCGCGTCTCCCAACCGCTACTTCATATTCAGACCTGTAATCAAACCCAAATTTATTTATTCATTTATTTATTCAAAATAATAGGCAGCAGTATAACTGTTTTTCCTATATAAGGTACAGAACACAATTTCATTTACATACTAGAAGAAAAATACATCACATTGGCATGTATGTTAAAAAGAAGAATCAAAACACTTTACATTTGTACAATAATAAAAGAAAAAGTAATTTACAAAAGTAAAGAATTGAGAAAAGTGACAAAAAACAGGAAGTTAATGAGAAAGAGAAAAGTACTAGAAATAAAAGCAAAAGCACGTCAAATTTGTCTTTACATTTATCCTTTGATTTATATTTATACATTTTCAAAACTGAATCTCACCTCTGAACTTTTCTCAGTTTATAAAGTTCGTCCTGGACAATGACAGTGATGTCATTCCAGTAATCCAAGTTCTTGCCCTTTTCAAGTTCCTTGTACACCTCAATGTCCTCCAGCAGATCCTCGAGGTCCTTGACATTAAGTCCCAAAAGATACGTGTAGGGCTCGTGCATCTCAACAGCGTCGACCTCCTCTTCCGCGCCAATATACTTGGCCAGAAGATCAATGGGTTTCGCCCTACCGTCCTGAATCCTGATCCTCGACCTAAGTCGCGCCTGTTCCAAGTGAAACTGGTCTTCTTGTCGCGCCCACTGTTCCATCTGAGCAGCTTCCTTGCCTCTTTGCAGAAGACTCAGTTCTTCCTCCCTTCTCTGTCGTTCCAGCTCTCTTTCAAGGCGACGTTTCTTCACTTTTTCAAGTTCTCGTTTGTTTTCCTCTTGCTTGGACCTGTTACGAGCTTCCAGGTCCTCTCGACTTGCACCTAACAGACCTTCCTTTTCGAGTTTCTTCTTCCAGTGAAACGTTGTGAGCAGATCCCCATCGCCAAATGGGTTATCGGTATTTGTGTAGTGCAGATAATCGTTATCCCAACCTGTTAATTGGAACAAAGTTCGTTTTGTTATTTATAACAAATTAAATTAATTTTTATAGTAGTATTCAAACTGAAATTGTGACTCAAGATTGTATTTAAGTTTGAAATTGAAAGAAAAATTGAAACCGTTTCAAATTTTGGAAAAATAATAATATACCAACCCATCCTCTGTTTTCTTTTCCGTTCCTTCGCCTCCTTCTTGGCCAATCGTCGCAGCCGTTTTTCTTCGGCTGTTTCGGTGGCTTTACGAAGCTCCTTTTGTCGTCGGCGTTCCTCGAGCTGCTTTACCCTTTGCTTCTCAAGTTTTTGCAACAACTTTGTCGAGTTGGAAGACGAGTTTGATGACGTAGAACTAGAAGAGCTTGACGAGCTAGATGAGCTGGACGAACTCGACGAACTATCACGCCTACTCTTCTTTTTTCCTCGTTTTGAATGTTTCTCCCGTTTTGAATGTTTTGATTTCGACCGACTCCGGTCGCGGGATCGCGACTTTTCTGCATGTCTCGACTCCTTTTTGCGTTCCTCTCGAGACTTTTTCCTCTTCTCCACACTCCGATGACGTTGCGAATCTCTCGAACGACTTCGAGCTCGGTGTTTCGTTTTTGAACTCATCTTTATCTGATAACAACAAACAAAAAATCGGCTTGTTTAAATCAATGTTATATTTTGGAAATGAAATAAAACTTTTTATAATTTTCACAAAATTAACAACGTTTTTTAATTATACTTCAAACAATTATGGTACTTACAGATTGTAAACAATGACAAATTTATCCCAATTAAGTTATTGAAATGAAAATTTTCATTTCGTCCTCCAAGTGTCCTTGACAAAGTCACTTCCAAAACACATCCATTTGTTTATTTAGAATAAATAAACTTGATTTTTATCCTGTTTATATCCACTATCAGATTTGTGATGTTTCAATCACAACATAACCTACAAATTGTCAGTTAACTACTCCACCTGGTGTCGATTCATGAAACCACATCGTTCCTCTTCATTTTTTTTCAGTCGGTCAAATTCAAGATACCTAGACGATAATTTGAGATCCATTTTTCGTGTCATTCAAAAATGTTTATCTCTCTCTTGAAAAAAAAGGTCAGAAAAGGTCATTGTTAATTCAAAATAATTTCAAACATGTATTTCAAAGGGGAACATATTTTGAAACACTATTACAGTTCATGAAAAGGTCGTTGTTTCGTCGTGCATATATTCCAAACGCGAGTTCGTTTGTAACAAAAGAAAAATGTCCTCAATTCAAAAATTAGCCACAGTCACGCAAAGTCCAGCACTTGCATGTCCTTTGTTTATTGACGTTTTCAAACTAAACCTCTCTGACCAATAAAAAGAGTGTGCATTAAACCGAGATGCGATAAACGCGATAAAGTAACACACTCCAAACAGATAATCGCACTCGAAACCGCGATTTCAAGTTACAATCCATTCCAAAAACCCAACTTTCTTTGGGTTTTGCAATTTGTCAGAAAATTTTTTGAAAATTTCATCGTCGTCAGCGCCACCTACAAAACTACTCCTAATTCTACCAGAATATACCACTTTATATCAAAATTGAAAAACCAAAATTAATCAAACGAACAAAATTTAACAACAATCAAAAAATGTAACAGTACAATACCAAAAACGATGAAACGTTTAAATTATGTATTCAAGTTGTATGAAAAATAAAAAGTTGTATTTTGTTTTCAGGGTTGGAGATTTGAGCAGTGGAAAGATAGGGGAAGAAGATGAGAATAAAAGAATAAAATAATCGTAGCGCGGGATCGGAGAAAAAGAAGGGGGTGGTAAGGAAGTGAAAAGTGTGTTCCCAAAAGCGCTCTCTGAGAGAGAAGAAAAGTGGTGTGTGGCGCTGGTAGGTTGCGCGCTGCTACGTCAAGTGTCAAGTCAATCGTTATCTTTCCTAACCTAAAAAGAGGGATCGGAGGAGGCCGCTTAGCTGGCAGCCTCGGTGCAATTGAGATAAGGGTGCTCGGCTGCTGCGGGAGAGGATGCGGTTGAGCCCGGCTTTGGTGTCGTAGCAGACGCGCTGTACGTGTGGTGGTTGTGCCGGTTACACCAAACGCGCTTCTCTGGTCTTGGGCTTGGCGCGATGGCATCCTCCAACAGAGGCTGCGATACCCGGGGCATACAGATCGGCTCCGCCTGGTTCCAGAAGAAGATCAACCTCCGACCCCAGCACCGCGGAGTCCACCTCGTCACCGAGGAAATTCTCCGACAGATACCTGAACTCTGCCAATTCGCCGTTGGCCTCTGTCACATACAAAGTGAGAACACACTTGCAGACAAACAAACTTACAAAATTATAAACACCCTTTTGAACGATTGCTATTGTTCGTTTGTCAATTGTTGCTCTGTTGTTTTGTTTTGAATTCTGTGATGATGACCGAGTTGTTTTCGTGTTTACAGTATTGCACACATCTGCTAGTCTTGCATTAAATGAAAGTTGGGATCCTGACGTCAGGGACGACATGGAGATGATGCTTAACAAAATAGTTCCTGAAGGAATGGCTTACAGACACAGCTGCGAAGGACCCGATGATATGGTAAAAGGATTTGAGCTTGTTTGTTTGAAATTGTTCAAGTAATGGGAGAGACAGTTGGTGATCAACTGGTAGACCAATTGTTGCGTACTAAATCGAAAAACTGATAACTGCAACAGTTGTTGATTGTTGTGAACATTGCATGATGAGATCACAAACATTTGGGGTTGCTCCAGTCAAGTTGTTTGGTCACTTTGGTTTACAATCAAACAACACTTTCAGTTTTTATATATTCCCTTATAAATTTTCTTAAACGTTATATTTTCATGTTATTGTTTTAGTCAGGAGATCAACCAGGGTACCTGCGACACAAATTTAAATTTTCATTCATACATTTCTAGTCAATAATGTTAATCGATAATTATACAACAATTCATAATTGAAATCTAATTTGCAAAATTGCACGTTACAATTTTCCGTTTCATCTCCTGCGTCACTCTTACCCCGGTTGACCCTAGTTTAAAAATAGTACTATTTAAAAACTCTCGTTATCCAAGATTTTTAAATTGTAAATTGAATGTACTCGAAGAGCAATGCATATTTTGTTTTGTGTAGAAATGTCTGTTCGTTTTAATTGAATGTGAACTTGTATCTTGTAGCCTGCGCACGTGAAGGCGTGCTTTCTGGGATCTTCGTTGAGCATTCCAATAACGGACGGCAAACTCGCACTTGGGACGTGGCAGGGCATTTGGCTGTGCGAGCACCGCGACCACGCGGGAAGTCGTAAGCTTGTTTTAACGTTGACGGGCTGTCTGCGGGACTCGGCGCGCAGTCCCCTGAGCCCGGTGAGTCCGATCGCGTCGACAAGCAGCTAGGACCACTCTCACCCCCGTCGCAGCGGCAAACGCCAGCCGCGCCAGCCGCGCAAATCCATGTCTATGTCTAGCTGGGAGAGCTAGCGGCTGCCTGCCTTTTAGTCCGACCCTAAGAGCCATCACGAGTCACGGGGACCGGCCTCTCACACCCGCACAAATCCAATCCAACCTAATCTAAATTAACTGCACAATAAAAGCAAGCGACAAAAAAAAGCTAATAAAAAAATACTGAAAAACCAAAAAAAAACAAAAAAAAAAAAAGACGGGAATGAAACGACGTATTCCTCCTCTCTGATGTTCTGATGTCATTCGCCACGTGACGGCAGTGTCCGGGGTTCTCTCAAGCTCTAAGATAGACATTCCAAGGGGAACCGGAACCCGCTACATTTCTCACATACAATGCGTCCGATATTCCGAATTTAATTCATCCAGACAGACATTTGTTATTCTTATCTGACGAGGAATAAAACAAATCAATCTTCTCATCCTACTTTTCTACATTTATTATAATAAACGCGAAGCATTTTCCGCTTGACTACACGCAACGTGGCACATTTCTGCTTTTAATTCTAGGATAGAGGTGTCTTTTCAGGGGACGACAACAAGTGGCGTTTCCAGCGCGTTGGGGGTGTATATAAAAGGGGGTTCTGATCCAAAATAATAAAAAAAAACCCCGACCATTCCCCGCCGAGACAATCGATCGTCGCGAGCGCCCTCTGACCCCCTTTCTTCTCTTTTCTGTATATAAATCACACACAAGGGTGCGCCAGCAGCGCCGCGTCGCCATTCTTCTTTGCTTTCTCTAATATTGCAAATAAAGGGGACGAGGGCGCGCGCGAGAAAAACCATTAACTTAACTCTCATTCTCGGGGAATCATCATGCACACAATCCAAATATATATACAAAGAGAACAAAAACAATTCGAGAAACAGATTGTGCAAGTAGACGATGGAGTTTTCCACGGGCCTTTTCGCGGCCATCATTGACGCAAAGAAAACAAGTTGAGAAAAACAACAAAAAAAAAAATAACAAAAAAAACATAACGAAAAACGAAAAAAAAATGATTACTTCGAGGTGTATTTATATAAACGTAACGTTTAAGTGAGCAGTCGATGTTAGTTATTTATTCTCCTTGTCCGTAGCATAAATGATCGTCCACTAAAAGTACTGGAAATGCTTCATTTGAGTACGCTAATATGCATATATTTCGTAATAAGAGAGACGAACAAAGGAAATTCAATGATAATAAAGGTTACAAAAGGAGATGATGAAAAAAAAAGTGTGTCTCGTGCAAGCTCATCGGAACAGCTGAAATTATTTATTCAAGGAAGGCGATTTTTCAAAGGCAAAGTGCGGCAGCGAAGCGTTCGGGTCACGATGCCGATATATAAATATATGGAACAATATGGGTGGTTCCATGGAAACCTCCTGGTTTGCCGAGACCAAAAAACAATTTTTGTTTTCAAGTTTGAAGGCACACTCAGAAGTAGAATTGGAATTCTGAATTTTGTTCAGAACTGAAAAATAGGGCTCATATTTGGGAGGATCAAAAGTGAAAAAAATTTATCGAACAGCGCCATCTGGTATGAAAAAATTATTGAATTTGTAATGTACTTCTTCGTCAAATAAGGATCAAACTACTTTTACATCAGACTTATAATCCCTTTAAAAACAGATTAGTTAAAAATTATGTTAAAAATTAAGTTTAATAAATTCCGATTATTTTTAATCGGTTTTTATCATTTTTAATAATCTTACTTAATTTTTTTCAATCAATTTAAAATGATTAACTGAATCTAGTCTCGAATTTATTTTGTTCAAAAAGCAGACTTATTTGCCTATGAGTAAGTCAATTTATAAGTATTTTTTCATGTTAAGTGATAATTTAGTTCAATTTCCAAAACCAAAATCGAAAAACTGAAAAAAATATAAAAGAAAAAATAAGGGTTAATTGAAATTTATTAAAAACATAAAATACTAATAATTTTCAATGAATCTTTTTTTGCCAGGGATTGTTAAGTCTAATTCTAGAGGTGGCCTTAAATTGAGAACTAGAATTTTTCTTTGTCAGCAAACTAGAAAGTTTCGTTGAAATCAGCCATATATTTATATATATATATATACATATAAGTATGAATGAGATTGTAGTATAAATAATTTTAACAATGGAGCGTGGTTCAAAGATTGAGGACGAGTCAAGAGAGACGAGACAAGTTGGTTGGTTCGCGAAGAACCAAAACGGATTGATTATCAATAAATGAAGCTAAGATAACAGAAATACGCCTCGTTAGTGCACTTTGTTACGCGAATATTTCAAACGTTTGCAGAATATTTCTAAAAATTAAATGCACGAGGGCAATCTTGTAATTTGTACCATGCCGGATGGTTCCTTAGATAAGTTGTCGAAATTGAAATTTGGATTGAACCACGACCATATTGTTGCGACCGCGATCATCATTCAAAACTCGACTCGGGGGTTATCGTTTTATGAATTCTTCGTCAGCCAGTTGATTCCATTTTTACATTCCATTAACTTCCAATATGATAAGCGCGACATTCCAAATATACATAAGTCAGAGAGTTCGCCTGAGGATGCAAAACAATTGACCACTTTTCTTCTCTCGATAATCGCAGTTGCAACGATATTGCTCTCTCTCTTCCAAAAAAAAAAAAGGAAACGCAAAAATATATTTGACATATGTATGTATGTAAATACGAAATCTCAAAAGATATACACATCGACTTTTTTCTTTGATTATATTTATAATTGATTAAACAAAAAAAAACGTACTGCAGAATTTATTATAATGATAATAACTTGCTTAAATTTATATGATGACACAGTTTTACATTGTTGAATCGATAAATATGGAGTGACGTGTGATATATATAAATACATAATATACATATAAAATTATATATAAATTATAAATACGAACAAAAGGTAATCGTCATCAACCACGAAGGTCATGCATTGTTTTGGGTTTTTGAACAATTTCGATACATTCTATTCAACTTTTCAATTTTACCAGAGAAAAAAAAAGGAGACCGACTTTTTTTATAATTAATCAATTTTAAAAGGCGACAATTTTTCAGATGGACTATCCGCGCTTTTGATTTGTTCAAACGAGGTTCTTGGAATTAAAAAAAAAATTGTATTTGAGTACAACGATGGAAATGAGAAAATTTTTTTTGGAGGTTTTGGAAAAATGTTACTGGCCTATATCAGTTTGTTAAAAATCAGTAACATTTGTTCGTACAACTGTTCATGTATAAAATTGATTATAATATAGGTATGTAAACCGTTATTAACATTGTACGAAGAGGCAACATCTTTGATATATTGAGTGATTTTTCCCTTTATACCTTGATAAGTCGCACTGATGCAAAAAAAGCTTCTAGCCTGAGAGAGATAGCGTATAAAATAACGAATGAGCTTTTTTCGACAAATTTGCAAAGCAAGAGGAGACGGAGGGAATGCGAATTTAAAATTTTTCAATTACACGACACGACATCTTTCAAGCACAACAACATAATCTTATGTTTCGAAAGCGCACAATTCCTATTATTATAAATTATAACAAATGAAATGATACCCGGTGGTGGAGAGCTTGCTACAACCGTTGGCAAACAATCAAAACACTGAAAAGGTACTAGTAGAATAATTAACAAAAACAGGCACGCATTTTTTCGAAAGAAATGTCAGAGCGGCGAACAATATTTTATACGTTGATGAAAAAAAGAAAACAAAGTTGAAATATATAGCTGGATATTGTAGCGGACCTTTCATTTCATTCGGTTCTTTTTCTTAACCGCCTTGCGCCGAAAATCCATCAGAAATTTATGCCCTCGTTAAACAATCGAACAAAAATTATATGATATATCCATCCACACAATTCTCAACACACAAATAACGAACACGTAAATACTCGTGTTGAAAATGCCCGGAATATTTTGACATTTTTAATTTGGTTATGGAAAGTGGTTAGAAAATGTGACACAGAAAAATTAACTAAAATTATATTAAAATTGCATCTATTAATACAAAATTTCCTACTTTTTCTAATTGTTTTTTTTTTTTTTTTTTTTTTAATTTTTCCCCAATAAATATCACATAAATTTTTAAAAATCATTTGGTTCTCTTTTAACATGTTTGGACTAGGG
>JAAMPD010001392.1:0-25028 GCA_025266255.1 Trissolcus basalis | reverse complement strand
TTGAAATGAACTACAATTTTTTTAATTTTAATTTTTATAATAAAAATTATTTACGTGTAATTTTGTATTCATTATGATATTTTGATATATCACCGACAAGGAATCATGGGAAAACTTCGGAAAAACTCTACAGCCGACTGGTTCTTATAACGAATCTGAAAAAGAACCGTCAAAAGGCAAAATATTTTTGTTCATTTCTCACATTCACAGTTCTCACACAGAACTCACAGTTTACAAAGGACATTTGTTCATATTTAAAAAAATTTTTAAAAGAAGCCTATACCGGGTTAAATTTTCTTTTTATTCTGCAAACAGTTGGACAAGTTTTTGTTCCATATTTTTTTTGGCAATTTCTGCAAGGACTCCATGATTTCTGTTCGCCCAACACTTCTAAAATGATACCATTCTTTCTTATTTGAAACAGTTCTGGATCTTTTGAAATCTGAAAAAATGGCCATCCACTTATTTTACACGTTGAAACTTACATTTCAAATGAAACTATATACCATTGTATATCAATTTAAATAAACAAAAAGAAATCTACTTTTACTCTAAAATAAGAAATACCAAAATTCAAAAGTTTCTGTTAAAATTGTGAAAGAAAAAGAAGTAGAAATTAGTCATGATATTTTCATTTTAACTAATTTAGCGAGTCAATATTTGTTATAAATTAAAATTTTACACTGAATTTCAACGTGATAGGCTCGAAATACTTTTTCTGGTACTTTTTCCAGTCGTCTAAGTCACCGTATTTGATCGTTTCATTTACAGTTTCACTATCTTCAAAAACCGCTACAAAATGAAATTTGATTAATATTTGATTAATTACTCAACAGAAATGTAACCATAAATGTAATGTATTAGTATTAAATTTGTTTTGTTGTCCTCACGTTCGATTCTGTAATTATACTTATTTTTAAATTCCTCGCCGTTGATCCCATGACAGCGGTAAATACCAGAATCATTCAATGATACTGTTCTTATAACTAAAGACAGGTTCATGTTTGTGTACACTCGATTAAGTGATACATTTGAATTCATATCCAACTGGACTTCCCTTTCAGTGACATTTTTTTCCAACGGATTTTCCACATACCAAATCTTTGGTCTGGGATTTGGCACAACTGTATTGCTGCAAAAATAATAATGATAACAAAAAAATGTGCTTAAATATAAAAAATGGAAATTTATTTGTTATACCAAAATTGACACTCTAACATAACAGTCGAATTAAGAGTCGTTTCGACGAGCAAATATTTATCAAGTTCTTCTGATTCAACCAGCCTATTTTTCTGTCTGCAATATCTAAAGATTTTATTTGGATTAGATCTCACCAACGAAATGTTATGTAGTACGATTAAACAGAGAAAAATTAAAAAACTCATTCTTGTTCATTTGATAGTTTAAGAAAAATGTAAACAACATTTTTCAACAAAGAGGTTAATAAAGTTTTGATTGTTTTTTTTTTTTTTTTTTTTTTTTACGAAACTGATTAAAACTGACTTCATGCTTGTGGATTTCACAAAAACTATAAAAAGAAATTTATATAAATCTGACTATCACGATAAAAATTTTTATCATACGTAATAATTTTCGAAAACTTGAATAAAGATTATAGTATGGAATGAAGTAGACAGGAATGAGTTATTGGCTTAGTAAAAAAGTCAATTGACGTTTTCACCGCTCCTTATACTTTCTGTCCCTCTATACTTTACTTGGTATCAATTTTTTTACAGTCTGCGTTCTAAAATTTGGAAAGATCTTAAGGAACAATACTTAAATATCAGGGTGAATAATTGTACAAATTCATCTTCAAAAATATATTTATTTCTAATTTTTCATACATTTACAAATAATTATTGAATAATAATTTTGCAAACATTGTAAAAGAAATTGTTTGCAGCTTTTATCAGTTGCATGGAAACGTTTCGAAACGTACCCAAAACGTAATTTCGTTTTGTTTGTCTTATTTGGTGGATTACTCATCCCAATGTGAAGTGAGGCAAGGAATTCCTCAAACCCAAACTCATCCTCATCCCACTGACAGGCCGCGTTCATGCCATTCTTTTGCCACCCTCTCACCGCACCCCCCTCTCAGCAACGACCCGAAGTTAGCCGCGCCCCAAAAGAATTCCCCAGTCTAGTGCAAAACCAAACGTGGCAACGTCGCGCCGGCGGCATCGGTACCCGCAGTATCGGGTCATCTCCCTCTACTGCGCCAGTAACTGTTCGCTTTCTCTCTCCAGAGCTCCGCTACCGTCTCGCGCGGCGGCAGTTAGCATAGCAGTTCCGTCGAGTTGCACAAACCTGCGTGAACGAGAAGATGGCCGCTGTATGCTCGGTACAAGTGTCGACTGTCGCCATTGTTTAGTGTTTAGTTGTTTACCGTGTTCTCGCTGCGCTCGATCGGACGGTCGCCGTCAAAATGCCGAGTGCCTCGTTCACGTCGTCGCGCAGCTACGTGCGTAGATCGCGCAGGAAAGGAGCTAACAGGATTCCGTTACCCTCGCGAACCACTTCTGGTAAGTCTCACGGTTGCTCGCGCACGCCCGCCTGACTCGTCCTGGCCGTAGTACGCCGCCGACGGTGAAGAGCCCCCTAGGAGGCCCGACGCCCTCGGTGTAGCTCGGCGTTTTGTCCGTGTGTGTGCGCGCCCGCGCCCCCTCACACAATCGCAACTCACACACGCACACGAGGGAATGCCGCATACACGCACGGCTGCCTACATCTCGCACGTCCTCGACCCGCTGCGTGTTTTCCTTTGTCCGCGACTTTCGCCAGCGGTTGGCTAGGCGACGATGTCTGCCAGCCAATTTGTTTTGTTCTTTTTTTTGTTATTTCAACCTTTTTCTGTCCTTTTTGTTTCGCCCTTTGTCAGGCTCCCCCTCCCGCGAGCGATTGGCGCTGTCAGATTCCCGACAGCATCTGTTTGCTCGCTTTTCCTCACGTCCTTTTTCTCTCTTCTTTTCCTTCGCTTCCACATGACCAGTCAAGTGGGCGCTTTCGCCGATTCGGCCACTTTCGCCGTAACTGTATATTTTTGGCGATTGCGGTCGCCCGGACGGAGCGAAAGCCGCGGTTTGACAATTCTGCTCCCACCTAATTACTCGGCACATCCTATTGCTCTGGATTGATCGTCCTAATCAGCACGCTCGTTACGACTTCCTCGAGGACAGTATTTTTTTTTTTTTTTTTCGTTTTTTTCGGCCGTTTTATTTCTTGTTTGCATTTTTGCAACTATGCAAACATTATGCTAACCTTTTGACTAAGTTTTTGTTTTGATTGTGGTTTGGCTTGTTTCTTCTCTGATTCGAAATGTAAATAACAATTCGCTCGAGTTTTCATTTCTTTTTTGTATTAAAAACCATTTTTCAGGTTTTTTCGGTTATATTTTTTTTAGTTTTGACGCTCAAAATAAACAGTTGAATGTTTTAAATGTCACTTAAGATAACCTTGTAAATTACGATTTGAAAATCCAAACAAATATTTAATTTCTTTGATTTTTAAAAACATCTCCAAAATATGTTGAAATAAAAATTGTGGTATATAAGAAAAGACTGTTGCGACAATTTTGTAATGTTGAACAATTTATGTAATTTCAAACAAACCCCCGCACTCGTGGTATTTCCCGCGATCAAATGACGTTTAATGATCGAGTTCCTTTTACGTTGTCTCCAAGTTTTTAAATGCGACAGACCAAGGCTCCATGTCGCACGACTCATTTTTAAATATCAGTACAGATTATTGACTTGGCCGATGCGATAAGACAACTTTCCAAAAAATCGGTTATAGATAACATTTAAAGTTGATTTCCTGTTTTTGGATGAGGTTCTATATTTACCTGCTCTCCTCTTATCAAATTAATTACTAATTAACCAATCTATTTTTTTCTTACGGCCTACCGGTCAAATGTATTTTGCAAAGTTTATGATGGCGCTGCATAACATGGTTTTAACATTTCCTGTCTTTTTCCAGCAACAGTAAATAATAAATAAACTCGTTCGAAAAAGGAACAAGAGATCAATGCTGTTTTCAGGAAATGTTCGAAAAATAATAATAAAGATAGAAAGTTTCAAAGTTTGAGAAAAAAGTTTAGAAATGCATGAATTCTATGATTGGTTTGACATTTTTATGACAATGTAACTCGAAAAATGTTTACGTTTAGGTTTTTTACTTTAATCTATTTAAACATTTTCTCAAAAATGATTCAGGATAATCAATAAGTTTTATAAAAAAGATCTTTCATTCTAAAATTTATTTGGCTCAGTGGATAAAATAGTAGATTCTTAACTCCATGAGCGTGGTTTCGATTCTCAGTCATTATAACGTTTTTATTTCTTTCTTTTTTTTTTTTTTTTTTTTGTATAAAAACCATATTTTTATCTATTTAAAAAAATGAAAAAAAATTATATGAAAAAACATTGTTACATATGTATATGTATATAAAATTGATATTTACGTATTGAATTTTGATTGAAAGAACTAATTTTGGAAATTTCAGCAGAACCATGTGACCTGCCATGTCCGACAGCAGCAGCAAATCACCAGATGGGACTTGGTGGAGTGGTCGCAGGTGGAGTTGCAGGCAACGCAGGAGTTAGTGGTGGCGTGGTCGTGGGTGCAGGAGTGTCAGCAGCACCGGGAGGCCTAGCAATAGCAAATAGCAGCGGCATGGGGGGCAGATCTTCACCGAGCGTGTCGGGAGTCGCAGCTCCCTCGCCCTCTCCCTCGCACTCTCATTCTTCACCCTATGATCTTAGACGTAAAAGCCCGCCGCACCCTGACCCAGCTCCGGGCACCAGCTCCGCCATGCCCCCTGGTGGCAGTAACATTGCATCCACTTTTGGTTCCTCCTCTCTTCCTGCACGAAAGCGAGTCCGACGGAGCTGCTCGCTTTCGACCGACGGTAATCATCATCCAACAATATAATTCATTGCCGATCCAAAATATCATTCATCTCAATCTCAGCTTTCAATGGAATCGAACAATTGGTTTCAAGGCTGTGGGAAAGTTTGAATTTTTTTTTTGAATACATACCTCAGCAGTGTACGCATAATGAGAGTGTTGATCTGTTCAACGGAGTACCGTTAGACCTTTGATTGCATTATGAGCTTTCAAAATTTTGAACCCAACATGGCATTTCAATGTAAAATTAACATTCAAAGAATTATCGTAAACGATTTAATAGAACAAATATTCGTTTCCATTTAAAATATTTTATTCTGAAAAATCAATGTTTAAACATTTGATTAATGTTTGAAACAGAACTAATTATTTATTGTTAAATTCTGTTTATATTTGTAAATATGAAGAAATTTAATTCAAAAATTGATTGAAAACAATTTTATTTATTTATATTTTCTTCTGATTTAAATTTTTTATAAATGTTGCTCACGTTTGTTTTGTATTGAAATTTCAGGGACAAATATCAGCAACACAGCTGCGCATTATCTACAGTACGAGCTTCCCGACGAGGTGCTGCTGACAATATTCAGCTACCTCATGGAGCAAGATCTGTGTCGCGTGTCGCAGGTGTGCAAGCGATTCCAAGCAATTGCAAACGACACAGAGCTGTGGAAGTGTTTGTACCAACAAGTATACGAGTACGATCTGCCGTTGTTTAATCCAGCGCCATGCAAGTTTGAGTTTGTTGCTCCGGATGACTCCGAGTATCAGAACCCTTGGAAGGAGAGTTTTCGACAACTCTATCGGGGTGTTCATGTCCGCCCTGGATTTCAGGTGATACAAACAAAATCGATTTGAAATATTTACTTTTCCTGGAATACAAGAAACATACTTTCATCAAATTTAGTAGAAATTTCGTTCATGATTATGGAAATTGAACGTTGTGTTTTGTATGAAGGATATTTTGTAATGTTGAATTTTATTTTATTTTCAGGATCTGAAAATTAAAGGTCGAAACCTGCCGTACTTTAATACAGTTCAAGCAGCGTTAGATTACGTGGACGAGTACCGGACGAACAACAGTGGCGCATCGCCAAACAGCAGCAGCAGTGGAAGCAGCTCAAGTAGCAGCAGTAGCAGCAGTTCAAGTAGCAGCAGCAGCGGCAGCAGCGGCGGTTCCGTGAACAGCACATCTGGTGCTGCAAACTCTGCCGCCGCCGCGCAGGGCAACTCCGGCAACAATCCGAACAACGCCCAGGGCTCGAACTGTTGCAACAACAACACAACGCAGAACAACAATTCCGAGGAAAATGTTCCGCAGCAGCATCTGGTGTTTTTGCACACGGGCACGTACCGAGGCGAGTTCCTGGTCATCGACAGCGACGTCGCGCTCATAGGCGCAGCCCAAGGCAACGTCGCAGAGTCGGTGATCTTGGAACGAGAGAGCGAATCCACGGTGATGTTCGTCGAGGGCGCCAAACGGGCGTATGCCGGACATTTAACGCTCAAATTCACACCGGACGTTGCCAGCACGGTGCCCCATCACAAACATTACTGCCTCGAGATTGGCGAGAATTGCAGCCCTACGGTTGATCATTGCATCATCCGTAGCTCTAGTGTTGGTAAGAGACCAATTTTATTTTTAGGTGAATGTTTCAAACTAACTGAAAAAACATATTTTAACAGTAAATAGATAATGATTAAGAAAATAAGAACGAGAAGAGAGTAAAAAAGACAACTGTAAATAATTGAAATTATACAAAAGTAACAAAAAGGTTTCAAACTGAATTCAAATTGTGAACCAACGGTTTAACATTGAGAGACGTCTTTACGCGCGGTAACGGAAGGTATTAATATGTATTGGAGAAAGTAATCGGAATGATTTTCCCGGAGTAGCGGTTTTCGAACTAGGTCAACCCGTTTCAGTCAAAATTATGAAACTGCGAGAGCTAAAAATTCAATAGCTTCGAACGATTCCGACATTACAATAACTGTGATTTGAGGGAATCAAAGGAACGCATACGGTCGGCACCGAGTAATTGTAGTGATGAATAACTAATTAGTCACTCAAGAATAAGAAACGGAATAATGTTCTTTTCACAGAATAGGCACTCGAGTGTTTTCATTTTTTTTTCTTTTCCTAGACCAGAAAACCAGTACGATCGGTTTTCTGAATATGTTGTTGAGAATAAACAATTATTAACGGATTGACTTTAGTTGAACAATTTTTCAAGTTTTTATTTTAACTGGAGTACCGTTTGTAAGAATTATAAAAATGTTTTTTTTTTTATCAGCAATAACGTTTCTGCATTAATTTCACTTACGATGTTAATGCAAATGAAAAATGCAATTGAAAAATGTATTGATTAACAATAAAAAAAGGATGAATCAATTGTTATAAGAAATTAAAAAATTAAATTTTGGTTATAATAGTTGGAATATCTTCAAAATTTTGGTTATTTTTAACATGATGAAAAGTTACATGAGCAAATGTGTTTAGGTTTTAAAATTAGAAATTTCAATTGATTATTAAAAATTTCGATTTATAAAGACAATAAATAAACAATCACATATGATTTAAAAATAATTCCGTGAAAAAAAAATGTGAAGAAGTGAACTAAAAATCAACATATTATTAATTTTCAGTTGACCATATTTTCATAACAATTTTGCACTTCAGAAAGTGTTGTAATTAAATTTAATTTAGCGAACATAACTGATAAAAGCAAAATTTTATACAAGAGAAATGTATCGATATGCTTTCATTTTATTTCAATCAAGTATGAACAATTATAATAAAATAATAAAAACTAATACTAACAAAAACAATAGAAAAATTAGATAAGTAACATTATTCATGAATTAGTTAACCACTAAATTAGATCTGCTCTAATAAAGTTTCGGTAAACTAAACATCATGCAAAATTTAGTTCAATCATACTAAATTAAAACCAAATCGAGCATACTAAATTCAATCATGTTTAGACATGAAACTTTTTTACTCAGGTAAATTACGGTTTAAGAGTAACATTATTTATACCTTTATAGAAATCTTAAAGACTTTGTTGAGGTGGGACATGCAAATTTATTAAAATAGTAAAAAATTGGACAAAATTACATATAGAGATATACAAGACATAAATTATTACATTAGTTTCAAATCTCGGATTTGAGTATTTGAAACTTTTTTATACTTTGCCAATTTATTTATTTTGTTATTATTGTAAATAAATATATTGTAAATAAAAGTACAATGATTCTTCAATTTAAAAAAAATACTGATTTTCCAAAGAAAGCATTTTTAATTTGCGAATTCGCATAAAATAATTTAAAAAATGGTTATTGTGTGATTGATCACACAGACATTGACGTCTTATTGCAAAATTAGTGATAAAATATAGAAATGAATATATTTAATTATCATTTGAAAATATAAAGTTTTTACTGTACCGCAAGTCCCACCTTGATGTAAGTGAAATATTTGTTTTCAGTTGGAAACTGTATTAACAAGGTGGTACTTGATTATTTACAGTTGGGGCAGCGGTATGCGTATCTGGGGTCGGGGCAAATCCAGTGGTGAAGAACTGCGACATCTCAGACTGCGAGAATGTTGGGCTTTACGTGACAGACTACGCGCAAGGAACGTACGAGGACAACGAGATATCGCGCAACGCACTTGCAGGTATCTGGGTTAAGAATTATGCGAATCCAATAATGCGGCGGAACCACATCCACCACGGTCGCGATGTGGGCATCTTCACCTTCGACAATGGGCTTGGCTATTTCGAGGCAAATGATATCCACAACAATCGGATCGCTGGGTTCGAAGTTAAGGCAGGGGCAAATCCAACAGTTGTTCATTGTGAAATTCACCACGGTCAAACTGGCGGTATCTACGTCCATGAAAATGGTCTCGGACAGTTCATCGACAATAAGATCCACTCGAACAACTTTGCTGGCGTCTGGATCACCTCGAACTCAAACCCAACTATTCGTCGCAACGAGATCTATAACGGCCATCAGGGCGGCGTGTACATATTCGGCGAGGGCCGAGGTCTCATCGAGCACAACGACATCTACGGCAACGCTCTCGCGGGCATCCAAATTCGCACCAATTCCGACCCTATTGTCCGGCACAACAAGATCCATCACGGCCAGCACGGCGGCATCTACGTTCACGAGAAGGGCCAGGGCCTCATCGAGGAAAATGAGGTCTTTGCCAACACCCTCGCTGGTGTCTGGATCACTACTGGGTCCACCCCGGTGCTCCGACGGAACCGCATCCACAGTGGCAAACAAGTCGGTGTTTATTTCTACGATAATGGACATGGCAAGCTTGAGGACAATGACATTTTCAATCATTTGTATTCCGGAGTACAAATAAGGTGACTGATGTTTGTTGTTAAACGTCTTTGATTAAGGCTGAGTTTACTTAAGAACACGTAACTATGCTCAAGGCTTGATTAATTTGGATTGAACATACCCTTCATACGGGTTTCCTGCTAGCATTTGGTTCTGATTTTAAGACTGGAAGAAATAGCGAAGACCAATCAAACCGATTGATTTTATAAGATTCATTGGTAAAGGACACACTGGAGTCAATTTGACACCAGCATTTCATTTACATTGTCATAGATTCTTGATCTTTTTGATTTTTGTGATTCCGAACGTATGACAAACTTGTTTCAGGTATTCCCCATCTATGTGCGTCATAAACGTGTCATGACGTGATGGTAAACAATCGGAGCGTGTGAATGTCAAAAATTCGTGAATGCCTAATTGGCACTAATATGTCTATGGACTATTAAAAAATGGATAATAAAAAAACTAATAGAATGCCATTATAAAATATTCAGATTTCAGTCAACGCAATATTTTTACTTTGAATTAATATTATTAAAATATTAGCAATGTTAAAGATTTGGTACGTAAAAAGATGTTTAATTAAAAATATTTTACAATTTTTTGTATGAAAACTGTTATTTTCATTGTATTTTACGTTAAATTTTTTTTATATTTAATACGTATATTTTGACACAGTTATTTTGACACAATCTTGATTGAACTATTAACGATGAAAATGGTACGGTGTCAATTTGTCACTGGTGTGTCCATCGTCTATTGAAGAATGTATTAAGTGTGTCCTACACGGGATAAGAAAATATATTTGTTTTTATAAATTAAAATAGAAGAACTGTTTAGGATAATTTGTTTAATGAAAACAAAGGTGCGAACCTTATGAGGCAGACTCGTTTATGTAAACATTAACTTTCCATATCAGTTGTTGTTATTTTGAAATCGAACGTTGAAAGAAAGGTCAAAAAACTTTTTCCAAATATTTGTCCTGGAGTTTTTCACTATGTTTCTGTCTGCAGTAAATCATACATTTCTCGCAAGTAGTAATTGTTGATGTCTTTGGGTTTATAAGGAAAAATGTGCCTTGGACTACTGGTGGTCCGAGGCTACTCGGAGAACGTTAAAAGCACTGTAGCGCTGATAACACGGCGGCGATCGATTGAGAGTGGTTAACGTTCTCGATGTCGGTGTTTCTTTACTTCTTGCGTGTGTTTCGTTCCTCGTTTGGGCGAGGTAAGCACCTCGCAGGAGCGATTCGGAAGCAACACACTTGCAAGAGATGATGAAACTAGATTTGCGTCCGATTCAAAATTGCGTACAGAGACACCTCTGTTCACGTTTCTTCAACGGGCGACCTATTCGAATAACTTTATGACAGTAGAACTCTCAACCTGTATCTCAATCGAGGCCTGCCGATTTTGTGAGGTTGAAGTCTGCCTCATCTGTAGTAGCACCTATTTGACCATCATTTTTATAGTTTTGTGATAATTTTGTATACTTTTTTTTAATAAATTTCTTTTATTTTAATACCTAAGAGATGTGCTTGCGGAGAATTTTTTTGTAAATAAATAAAATTACTTTCAATACCAGTTGCAATATTGAAATCATGAGAGAAAATATACGAATAAAACGAAATTCAATCTGTTCAATTTATTTTGTATTGTTTGTTTTTATTAATTAATTAAAAGTGTATTTGCAAATTTGATAAAAATGGAAGTTTAACTTGATGCCTTGTGGTAGTTTTAGAGGTACAGATACTTAATCTTTGTTGATTTAATATGGAAATGAAACGTTTCAACATTTAAAATGGAAAAATAATGTTTGAAATGTTATTTTGTTATAGAACTGGCAGCAATCCAGTTATACGGGGGAATAAAATATGGGGCGGCCAGAATGGAGGAGTATTGGTATATAATAGTGGACTAGGATTACTCGAACAAAACGAAATATTCGATAATGCCATGGCGGGTGTATGGATTAAAACGGACAGTAATCCAACACTCAAGAGAAACAAAATATTTGACGGCCGTGATGGTGGGATTTGTATATTCAACGGTGGAAAAGGTACGATCGAACTATCAATCTATGTAATAAAAAAACATTGATCCTCATGTTTGTATTATTATTTTAATTTGATTTGTCGTAAATGTTGCAGGCGTTTTAGAGGAAAACGATATATTTAGAAATGCGCAAGCAGGTGTACTGATATCGACCCAGTCGCATCCGGTGCTTCGAAGGAACCGCATTTTCGACGGCCTAGCGGCTGGGGTCGAAATTACAAATAATGCAACTGCCACGTTAGAATTCAATCAAATTTTTAATAATCGATTTGGCGGTCTGTGTCTAGCAAGTGGTGTACAGCCTACTACTAGAGGTATTCATTCAGTTTTTAAATGTTAGGGGAGGGGCTTATGCCCTATAAATAGAAATTAATTATAAATAGGTTATATTTTACTATGACGTATAATAGTTTTAAAATAAAACTTTTCAAATAATGTAAACTAGATTATAGAAATTTAAAATATAATAATCAGTTAAGTAAGTTATAATTAGTTCAAGTCACTCCCCTGTATAAAATTTTTGTTATAAAATATTTGAGAGAAATCAATTGTTAAAAAAAATAATAAAGATGCTTTGATTTCAGGTAATAAGATATTTAGTAATCAAGATGCTGTTGAAAAGGCAGTCGGTGTTGGCCAGTGTTTGTACAAAATATCGTCGTATACTTCGTTCCCGATGCACGATTTCTATCGCTGTCAGACGTGCAACACCACCGATCGAAATGCTATTTGTGTAAATTGCATTAAAACTTGTCACGCAGGACATGATGTCGAGTTTATTAGACACGATCGGTAAATACAATTTTCATTACAACTTTTGTATAAAGAATGGTTAGGTAAATAACTCAGAGAGATGGAAATTAATTTTTGATGTGTTTTGGTGTAGGTTTTTCTGCGACTGCGGTGCTGGGACACTGAGCAATCAATGTCAACTTCAAGGAGAGCCAACGCAAGACACCGACACTCTATATGACAGTGCCGCGCCAATGGAGTCTCACACACTCATGGTTAACTAGGGTCTAACTTAATTTAAACATTTACAAAACTACTTTTGAGAACAAAACTCGTAAGTCCGTCTTCGCATTTGAAATTATATGAAAAAAGAAAAAACAACCCTTCTACTCTATTCATCTATCTAGCATCAACCTATTTATCTCTTTATATTATTGCGAAACCCCTCCCCCTGTCATTTAGTTCAATGTCATTGTGATGTGATACATGACTATATCACCGAATAATTACTCTTGTAATCGTTATGAATTGCGAAAACAAACAAATTTATCGCTCGCCCTATTGAATCAACAAATTTGTATTGTTCGTTTGTTTATTATTAATTTTTTCGGTTTTTAGTGGCGATTTATTTTTAATTTAATTAAAATCATTCAAATAGGGCATACGTGTCTTTCATGAAAAATGATGTATTAATTTTTGGCATCAAAACTTTTTAGTACAAAAAGAACAAAAGAATTTAACATTTGCCATAATTGTTATTGTTGTTGTTGTTCTGCTTTGATTTATATAAGTATACTTTAATTTACAAAATGATCTTTCTTTAATCATTGTAACGGGATATGTTCTCTTTTTATTTTAACTTGTGTTAAATTTTGGATGATAATGAGTGTTATGTTGAACAAATTATAAACATATAACGTATGAAAGGAAACATTATATGAAATTGTACGAGCTTCTGATGTTCAATTTTTGTTAATTGAATGCCAGCGGCTAGGTGTAAATCCACTCTTGGATGTGAAAAAAAACAGAGTTAATTCGGTTGTAGTTGTTTATTACAACACCGCTTGCTTATAAGTATTTTCAAATGCATCCCCGTATTTCTCATTTGTCGTCACGTTGTTCCCACCATTACGATTGTCATCATTATCATCGTTTACTGTATATAATTATTTATATTTTAAATACAAAAACTTTCGATTCGCGAAGTTGCTTTTATTGTAACGCGTTCGAACGTGGTGTAACTCGTTATTTAAAAAGCAATGTTGTCAGACAAACAAACAAAAAAATTACAAGACTAAAGTATTGAAACCTTGACACGTAAAAGTATGAAAGAATAAAAGACGAAAAATTAATTTTACGTATTGTGATTCACGACGTTCGATCGTGGAAACGAACAATTGAGATTAAGACTTTGAAAAAACACGAAGAGGTAGAAAGAGATATAATTTTATTACGTTATGAATATCAAGTCTTCATAGTACTTATGATTTCTTTTTTTTTAACCGACATAAAAAATGAATTTGAAAATGCTTCGTCACTGTATATATAATTGTGAACTTGAATCGTACCATAAATTCATCCTTCTGCGCGTCACGTTGATTTTGTACAAAGTTCTCACGGCCCTGCTTCGCTCTGCCAAGCTCGCTCATCTCACTCAATTATACAATTTTGTTCAAATATTCATTTCGAATTTCAATTTATCCATTGTTATCTTTCGTACATTTTTAAATTTCATACAAATTTGATTGTACAAATAGTTTATCTGAACTAGGAGAAAATTATTATAAGAAAATGACGGAAAAAAATCAAAACGATCCGATGCAGAGCCGAAAGAATTGCAATTCGTGTTTTTGATTTTAGCAGATTGTGTAAAACGAGAGTTGTGTGTTATTCAAAACATTCGGGTTCCGTTTGTACACCCTCTTTGACCCCAAGTTGTAATCTAAAATAATGTACTATGAATATAAATTCTGCTACTCCACTAGAAACTAAACGACGGCGACATGCTTTGTCAATGTGAGCCTTGTTTTCCTTCCTCGGTGTCGGCTGCGTTGAATTTGCCATAATCGTTAAGTCAAACACATGAGCGTCGACTTATCCCCCCGAGACGGAAATCGTAGGTTTGCGCGTTGTCAACTACTATTATTACTACTATACCACCACTGTTGCTACTATTCAGCATAATTATTACCTATAAATATTATAAATAATTGATAAACGATTGAATAATGTATGTAAAGAAAAATGTCGCACAATTTTTCTGGACAAAAATGAAACACTTCACGAATTAGAGATTAATGCAAAAACTTCTTAATCGCAGGTGTAAATGTGTTATTTAAACTGAAAAAAAAAAACAAGAAAAAAAGGAAAAGAAACATTGAAACCAGTGACGTAAAGAACAAACAAAACGTTGATGAAGTTGAACGAACAAATTTGTGAGAAGCTAAAACACGAAGTGTGTGCTCGGTGGATTGGAATGTCTGGAGTGCGAGTGGAATTGAAAAAGCGAAGCTTTTCTTTTGTTCCCGAGCCCCTGGGAGTGACGATTATCAACATCGACATTTAAGCGCGAACTTTGTACGAACACGTTCATCTTGTCCTTCCAACAGCTTATTCTCGACACACGCGCCGCACATATAATATGTACCATAGTTATAAAGTAACAATAACAATAATTATGATAAATCATGATAATAATGATACTAATGATTAAGAATCAAAATGGCGTAATATTGTCGAATCGTCGTTATATTTGCAAAGTAGGATATTTGTAGCGATAATTCTTCATGCGATATAGATCTCTCGATAAATGTACAAGAGAGGCGAAACAATTTGTGATGCCACGTTTGGGTGCACTCTTTTCAACGCTCACGATTTTACATATTTGTTTTTATCTTCTTTTTTGTTTCGACGATTTTCTGTTTTTATTTCCTCTTTTTTGTCTTTGTTTTGTCGTTTTGTTGTTTCGTTGTGAAAAAAAGTCATTAACGTTTTTTGAGTGATCAAAAATAAGTGCACCGGATTGTATCACAAACGAATCGTTCCTCCGCTGAATTTCGTGTAAACTGAATTGAACTGAAATTGTGATGGTTCTAAGTTGGCCGACGGCGCAGTGCATATTTGAATATTGAAGGCACATTAAATCGTATTATCAATATGAGCGGTACTCTCGTTTGTGCATGTATCAGCGAAGTAAGCAAGAATATAAAGTGGACAAGGAAAAAATTTAATAAATGTTCAAAAAGTGAACCAGACCAGGTCGAGGAGGTTTAGGCCGTTTATGCTAGTCAGAGTAGTGTTCAAAGTTCATTTGAAAAGAGAAAACCATTATCATCACGAAACTGAGCATCATTTTTTGAGCCTCAAGTTTATTGAATTCATTGTGATTGTCGTGCAATAAAAGGTCATCAAATTAATTTTCATTTTTTTTATTCTGAATGTTAAATAATGAAAATGTAAACTCTTGTTCGCCGGGTTTTTTTGTGAACTGTCAAACAGGATTCAAATTGTGTCTGGGTCGAAAGTCTTTTTTCTACTATTTGTATCGTTTTGTGAAATTATCCACGAATTCGTTCGAAAAAAAACAATGTCTCGTTGGGTAAAAGTTGGCGTCAACCTCCTCAACCAAAATCACGACGGAACTTGATATTTTATCAAATCAAGTGTTCATGAATGCGAACGTTTTTTTATATGCAATGTTCGATTATCTCCAATCCAGAAATGTGATTTGATTTCCGGTGTTTTACCATAAGTAACAAATTAAAAAACCAACATACAACCTTGAACGGTTTCTTTTTTAGAACTTAAGATATCAAGTTCGTGTTAATTCGCAATAAACACAATGTAGCCTAATGCGGTAAATATAATGTTGCAACATTGGTGAAAAAAAAAAACATAGGTGTAAATACAACAAACAAAAAAGTGAAGTAGTTTGGATCATATTTTAGGAACAGTTATTATGAAGAGAGAATGCTACACTTTAATACTTTTTGATGGAAGATACATAACAGTAAAGAAAAAACAGAACAAAATTTATAGGCCTTTTTTGTTACAGACTATGAATGTCATTTTCTAAACAAATACAATTCGTTTGTTTAAAAGATGAATGTAAACCTCTCATTGCCAATATTTTTTGTACCTTCAAAGAATGTATTATTTTATGAAAAAATAACTATGTGTAGCGAAGTTGTATCATTATCGTATATTTTTGTTATTGATTACTAATATTATGAAATAATCGTCGCAGCGAAGAAAATGTCGGTATAAAATTGTTTTCTGCTACTTGTATAAATACGAATGATAAAATTATGTTCCCTTTATATATATAATAGATATATACGTATAAATATAAATATATTTATATATATTTATATATATATAAAATAATGTGCATGTATTATGTGAATTATCACAATTCTCAAAAAGTCTCGGTAGATTATGAAAGTTTATATACCTTTTATTTCGTTTCATCAAGAAATTGACAAATCGCAAAATTACTTCTAGGCATCGTCAATTTGATTTTCATTTCATTGAATTTATTTATGAGATGTATGATTTGAGGTGACTTCATGTAAATTCATAATAAAGACATTTTAAATATCAATACGCCGATTCTCGTTTCACAGATAGTGTAACATTTCCAATTATTTATATTTCAAAATATTTGAATCGTTCGAGGTACATTTGATAACAATTTGAATTTAAAATTCATCTTTGACTTTTTTCCCACCGATTACATTCTCTTTGAACTTTATCGACTCCCAGAATTGATTCTGTCCTATGTTGTCGTTTTGCTCGAGGGTAAATTTTCCTGGTCCGTGAATGTGCAGATAAGTTATTTCTTTCTTTTGATGGATCGAGCTTGGGCCAATCTACCGAACCATATTTAGGAACTCTGAGACAAGAAAACGAAATTAAAGGAAATGAATTAATTACACGTATCTAATAATAAAAAAGATATTAAAAGACAAAAACTAACTGATTAGTTGCCACAGACGTGAGAAAATCAAGAAGATCATTCACCATCTTCATGTCTTGTTCAGATTTCGTTGGATCAAAAATTGCATTTTCCATAATCAAATAAATGTCATCACCATGACTGACACCTGTAACAAAATGGTTTTTTAAATTATTTTCATATAAAAAATTACTTACAAATAAAAACTTTTTAATTTAAACTATTTTGAACCGAAATTTCGTTTTGTTCCACTCATGGCATCGCTCAAGCTATCACTAGCTCTGTAAGAGTAATAGTAAAACCAAACAGGGCTTTTATTCGCCTTGGCTTGCATTCTGGCAGCTTTGACTTCATCAGCTACAAAAATCCTATCACCGATCATCTGAACCAAGGAATCGATAGTTGAACTGTCAATCGGTCTGGAGCCTAAGTAATGTTTTCTCGCTGCTTTCGAAATTTCTGCATGTTTACTTCTCGGCAGAGTTTCGTTGAAGTCGAGCAAATAAGGCGCGATCTCCTCCCAGCGATTGTCGAGCTCTTGTAAAAGTTTCTCATCGTGAATGAAAGCTGCGAAGATTGGAAATTTGATAAAATTATAAAACTAATGAATTAAAACTTAGTAAAAAGTTGGAAATCGAATTATTCACTATTAATTATTAAATTATTCCTAACAACAAGATTGAATGAATAATTAGAATACAATGTAGAACATTAAAAGAACATGTGACATTTTTAAAAATTCATGACAAGTTGAAATTGAGTATGTTAAAAAAAGTTATCTTCATTAAAATATAAATTTCAAATTTCTAAGCATAAATTATTTGGTGTACTCTGAACCTGCGGAATTCCAAAGTCCCTCCTCGCTTGTGACTCCGATTATCCAAGGTGCGTCGTAGACTTGATTATTTGATATAATTTCGGCAGGGCTGCTTGTGAGGAACGGATTATCTCCATGTTTCTCTACCACAGGACCAAATGGAGTGAAGGGGTTAAATTCCCAATACTGAAGATTAAATTAAAATTATTCATAAAATATACCGATTTTTTATTTGTCATTAATGGATTGAAAAAAAATTTCAAACTGAAACTTTTTCATTAATAAAAATGGGGAAAATAGTAGAATCCCAAAATTTCACCTGGAACTTTTCAGTTGCTTGGGTGAGGGTCAAAGCAGGTCTGTACCTAAGACACTGAACCATCTCCCGATTATTCAAAGTAGGACACCCCACGATAGCAGCTAATTTTTTGGCTTTTTCCGCGGCATTTTCTGTCTGTGCCCAGGAGTTCAAGGCGCATCCGCTGAATGAAATTCCAGCTGAAAGGCAAAAGTATTATTGCACGAACGTACATAACGCGTTTTTTTCAAATTCAACTTTTGCATTTCATTTACCTTGGAACAGTCCGATGCTCATTGGAGAGAGATAGTGATAATGTACACTCACTCCCCCTGCGCTTAGACCAATAAGTGTAATTTTTTTCGGATCACCTCCGAACCACTCGATGTTATCCGAGACCCATTTTATAGCGGCACTTTGATCCTTCAGACCCATATTTCCTGGGACTATATCATCTTCAGTACTTAAAAATCCTGTTATTAAATGAAACAATAAAATTTTAATAAACGAAATAATCAATTATTTGATTACATAATTGACTGATAAATTCATTTTATTATGTGGATATATTTTACCAAATGGTCCAAGTCGATAATTGACAGTGACCAAAATTACATCTCTGTCCATTATGAATTTAGCTTTATAAATATTTCCGCTCCCGTACTGAAATCCGCCGCCGTGGATATAATAAACGACCGGAAGAAGTTGACTAGTTTTTCTAGGTGGCACATAAACGTTCACGTAAAGGCAATCTTCGGAACCTGAGACTTTGAGTTCTGGGTCCTTGGGAACCAAGTGATACTGAATGCAACCGGATCCATGTTTTGTCGCAGCTAGTTCTCCTTGCCAGGCTGGAATTCGCTGAGGAGGCTGCAAAAACATATTAATTTTAGCACCAGTTTTGACAATCTAACGTCTATTTTATTTATATCTTTATGTTTGTACTATCTACGCTGGAATAATTTTTTATTTATTTATTCTATTTCTATTCTATTTATATTTATATTTTATTTATATCTTTCTGTTTGTACTATCTAGGGATAGTACAAACTATCTGGAATAAAATTTGAAATATATGATAAAGTTTTAGATAAAAAATAAAAAACAAATTACTCTGATCTTATGAACTAAAATTTTATTAAGTCAAGTAAAATTTGACCTATTCATTTTTTAAAGACGATAATATCTGATGGAATTAAGTCTGGTCATGTCCAGTCTGACAGGAATTTTTTTCATTGGTATTTACAGCTATCTGTGTGAGATAAATTGCATTATGTAAGATCAACAGCAATGATCAAACAATGTTTGAGGCTTGAAATAAGTTATCAGTCAGCAAACAAGATGCAAAGTGCGTGTTAAATAAAATTGGACGTTTGCTTACTTAATTCTCCATCATAATAAAAAGTAGCTTTTTTAATTATTGAACAATTAAAAATTCATGATTTCATTTTTTTTTAATTTAAAATGATTTTTTACATTTATTAAAATTTGAATAAATTTGATAAATAACTGATGTGCTTAAACAAAATTCTTGAATATATTTAGTTATTAATTTTTTTGTTGAATATAGTTGTGAAAATGTGATTTGCATACCTTGAATCGAAGTTTTCCAATAGGGGGCAATGCATAAGGAATTCCGAGATAAGCCTCGTACTTTCTGCCTCCATGGGAAACTTTGTAAACCCCCTTGATGCCTCCCAAAGGAGTTTTCACTCGTGGTGCATCTTCTTCTGAGTGAACTAATGATACACAAACAAGGATTACGAGCAAAAAATCTTTCATGTCTGCGCTAGGTGTAACTCAATTCAGAATTCATTACACACTGGCAGCGAACATTTAAGCTTGCTCGTTATATATTCCTATCTTGTGTCTTGTAACTTTTATTAAGCGATGTCAACAAGATACTTTTATTTGGTGAAACTATAAATTGTCTTTGCAATCCACGATTACAATATTTCAACAGTATAAACATTTTTGAAATTCGTATTTTTCGTAAAATTTTAATCTTTTTTTCTCAGTGCATTTACATTTCTTTGATAATAAATGAATTTTCAATCAAATCAGTAAACATTTTTCTAAAATCAATTTACAAGTACGAAGCGTTAAGCATAACAAAAATACATTTTAAAAGTGAAACCGAATTTAACCCTGAACTACACAAATGAAAAAAATTAACCCAATCTACACATATTAAAATCTCGCATATGGCAAAAATGTCAAATGTCCGAGCTACTTTTGTAGATGTTATTTTTGAATGAGTAAGCATCTCAAAAAAGTAATAATGCGTATTAAAACGATAAATAATATGGGACCGTAATTATATATGGGGACGTAAATATATATGGGACCATATATACACCACAAAAACATAAGATTAAACAATAAATTATGTATACATGAAACGGTGATATAAAAACAGTCGTTTGTTGAATTAGCAGAAAATTAGCGCAAATCAAAAACACCAACTAGGTCCCGTGGATCCATATGTGTAGTTGAAGATTAAAAAAATAAAAAAGAAATGAACAAACAAAAGCTTAGTAACAAAATAATTTTCCTAATAAATGATTTGCTAAAGATGTGAAACTTGAATGCAATACAATGTTCTATTTGCTGATTATTAGTAAAAATACTTTTACAAACCTTATGGAAATTGGCTCTATATTAAATGGTTTAAAATTTGAGTATTTCGTTGCTGGGATTTGAAATGATGATTTATGACTTTGGGTCGCTCCGAATGACTCAGATCATAGAACTTAAAATTTCAAGAAAAATTTGACAATAATACAAGATGCGCCTAATAAAGTTGATGTTTATTCATTTTATCATTTACAATTATTATTAAAAATGTTAAATGAACAAAATTGTTGTATGTCATTAGTGCAAAAATAAATGTAATACACATCACATCATTTTTCCTGTGTGGTCTCTTCAGCACAACGACGCAAGAGGCGTTCGATGCGCTTCATTATTGTGAGTCTCTTTGTCTGATATGTCGAGGTAGATGATGTCTGTGTGAATTCCGCGATGCTCTGTGTCTTGAACGGGTGTAGATATGATAGCAGTATGTTTGGTACTAACATGCATAAGCATCGTTAATAAATATTAGTTGTGTGAGAAGATTATCCACCTTATCAACAATAGATAAAACAATGCTCGTTCTGCAAAATCTTCTTTTCTGGATCAGCAGCAAGTCATTTATATTAGAATGTCAAATAATTTTTAAGAAAAGAGAAAATCTTGGGAATCACTCGTAAAAGTAAATAAGAAATCCCTGAAGATAAGCTCAATTTTCAAACTCAATTGATCTACAGTTTAATTTGAATAAGTAAGGAATTTTGGATTGTACTTTTTAAGAAATAATGTTAGTGAATGGTTATAAGAGTGTTGTAAATATTATATTAAGTTACTTCGCGGTTGCCAAAATTTTGTTTTAAGGTGATGCATAAGTCGTATAGGCGCATCGTAAACGATGCATCCATGAAGGTAAAAAAGACAACACGAGATTGACTTATGCATTATCTTGTGATGATAAACTCTAGCACATACAATGGGCACAACAATTTTGTACATTTGTTAACGTTTTTAAATTTTTAATAATTTTGATAAATGATATCAAAAAGTATTTATTTCCTATTGTAATATAAATTTCGATTATAAACTTGTTTAAATATTTTACAAGTTTTTGAAGTTTTAGGTTGTCCTCTAATTTTTGGGTGATATTTTTTTACATTTATTTTATTATATATACAAATATTTCGAAAGTCAGAACGGGGTTTCCTTAGTTGTGCTTTTTTGATAAGAAGTGATAAAAATTCTGTGTTCGGGTATAGCTTAGTTGCGCAGAAAATATTTTTAATTTTTTTTTTTTAGATAGGTAAGATTTTTAGTAGTTGCGCACAAAAAATATTTTTATACTAAAATAAGGAAATATTTTATTTCTACTTTTTGCGTTTCAATACAAACAAATTATGAATAACAATTAAAACTGAACATGACTAATTAACGTGGCTTATAATGAATTGAACTTCGTTTCACATATTCAAATGAGGTCAGTTTTTTGTTTTTAAAATCGGTTTGCGCTTGCAAAATATTTTTGCAGCGTTTTGCAAAATTCGAATTATAATTTTTTTTTCTTTGCGCTGATGGAGATTCGGAACTGCTGTTAATTTTAACATAAGTTTCCTCCTGAAATTCCATGATACTTTTAACAAAGATATAGATGTGTGGGTGGCTACTTCGATGTAGATTGTTAAACCTTGCATGGAATGATTCACATGCATTTGTTGTACGATCTTCGATCGTAGTAGAGGCCCACATTTCAGGAGAAAACGCAGCTTCTAGTGTTAAATAATTTTCCACTAAATAGTCCGCGAATGAAATCAACTCCCTTGGTACTATTGCCATAAAGTCGTTAAAGAAGGTTTCTTCAATTTCTTGTGGGTCCAAGAACACCAGTCCGAAAACCCAATGAAGCCATTCTCCCGCACATGACGATTGGTCGGTGTACAAAGCCGCCATCCCTATGTAAAAATTAAAAAAAAAGTGAAAAAAAATTCGAATTTTTTCAGAAGACTAAAAATTACAAAGAAAATGTACCTAAATGTTGAATGTAGCGATACCATGCCTGAGTTACATGGAATCGACATCCAATAATTTTTGCACGGGGCCAAATTCGGCGCAACTACACTAAAGCTGCCTTAAAATTAAATTAACATTCTGCGCAACTACAATACAGCCGAACGACGAAAAAATGCGCAACTACATACGAATTTAAGTGCAACAACGCCTAAAATTATCAAATTATGCGCAACTTCGTATCACCCGTCAGAACTATTATTTAAATTTTTTCTTACGCCAATGATCAAGTTATTTCGAAGTGTATTAATTTCTTGTATCACCGTACTCGGATCACGTTTATGTGTGAGTTTTTCAAATATGAATTTCATTTTTGTTTAATTGACACTAGATTAAGAATATCTAAAACAATATAATGATGAGTTGTTGATGAGATAATGAAAAAAACATTTATGTATAAATTTAAATAATGAGAAATATTTAAAAAAAAAACAAACAAACAAACAAACTTTAAATTACAGAAGGTATGCTGCTGTTTATCAAGAGTAACTTTAACTTACGCAAGATTGTATGTTTTGATTGATAATTCGAAGTTGATTTCGTTTAGCGTTAAACGTGAATACTATTCGATCTTTTTTTAAATTATTAGATATTAAATAAATTGAAATGATTTTTGTTAATCTGCAACTAATTTTTTTTGTACTAAGTTTTTGGTTAACCTAAAAGGTTTCAGATTTATGAATTGCATAAAAAATTTTCATTGTTTATGTTATTAGTTTGGTATACTGGTTTAACTTGTGTACATGATATATATATATTTTTTTTTTATCTCTCATCTCAACTCTGTTAAATCCTTGTCAGACCGAACAAAAACAAAAAAATTATTTGGGGTGCTTTTTTTATGGAATAGACGTTTAAGACACTTCAGAAAAAAGACAAAAGGTTCTAAATTTTAATTTTAAAGGTTCTAATTTTTAACAATGGAATTTGGATGTAGAGATAAAAAATCTTTATTTCGTTAAATATTTAAAAAAATTGTTTTATTAATATAAATTATCATTAAGTCAATTTTAATTAGAGTGGTAGAAAAAGTGGTTGAATGACTAAAATAATTAGTAATCGTTTTCCGTGTTTGAATGGCCTGCGCTTTCTTATTATTAGATTAAAATTTTTTTAGAATAATTAGACAATGTGAGACAGAAAAATAACTCGAAATTTTCTATACCTAATAGCTTAAGACAAAAGAAAATATTTTAAACGGATTATCATAATTTCCGTGGAAAAAGGACTTTCCGTACTGTCTTGTCTACCTGAGTACAAATAGACGGTAGGTCTGTCAAATTCCTTCAGTCAACTTACAGACGCTGTACAGATCTGAGATCACGTTGGTGAAATTTTAAGTGTTGAATACAAAAATCAATTCTCAACGTTTTTTCTGAAAGTAAGTCAAATCTTTTTCATTTTATAAATTTTTATTATACTATTTAGATAAAATAGTTATTCAATATTTCAAAATTTTAAATGAAAAATGTTTTTGAATAAAATGTTCCATCATATTAATTAATTATTTATTTATTTATTAATGATATTTCATTAATTATATCAATTTTTCTTTATTTACAGTGGATTCTCAATCGGATAAACTTGCTGTCATCGTCGTCGCAAGAAAAGTCCGAAAAATGATAAAAGAAATGGGTAAAACCATTTTATATCAAAAATTGGACGATATTCTTGCGATGGACATCCCAGACATCGACAAATGGATGATGCTTCGGAGATTCAAGAAAAATTTGAAGACGAGTGCCGATCCACCCTCAAGTACGCCAGTTCACACGGAATGCTCGCCAGTTCACACACCATGTTCTCCGGACTATACGCCGTCTTTTCCGAGTTATGCCCCGTGTTCTCCGGTGTATACGTCAACTTCGCCAGCCTACGCCCCGGATTCTCCCAGTTATGATGACAGGTTCCAGTACTCGATGTCACCGGATTACTGCCCTTCATCACCTCTTCCCGACGATGATATTCCCAATGACGAATCACAATCTAGTGGTTTGTCATGGCGAATAAACTACCGTCCACCAACACCTCCACGCAAAACATCTCGGATCGATGATCATCAGGATACTGAGATTATCCAAATTGATGACAGCGATTCGGATACTGATACTATAAATTAAGTCTTTATATTTAATCTGTAAAGAATTCATTGTAAATTAAGTGAATATTAAATGAATTTAATTTATATTAAATAAGAAAATGCACAAATGAATTGTTATTGTAATTTAATAATTTTATGATCATGAAAATACAAATATATAATGTTTA